>JAOTAV010085898.1:0-66917 GCA_026546445.1 Cyclargus thomasi | reverse complement strand
ACGGCTTTACCGATTTTAACCAAATTTTGCATGCATATTCAGTAGGTCTGAGAATCGGATAACATCTATTTTTCATCTCCCTAAATGTTAGGGGAAAAATTTTTATAAGGCAAAACAACGTTTGCCGGGTCAGCTTGTTCTAATATAAATACACTGTCGTATTCTATTCTGTCTCTCTATCTACATAATCGATTGTATTGTTGGTTCTCGGTGGAAATTCATGTTACACATTAATGAAACTCACTTTTTACTTGCACTGTTTCCACTATATTCACTGTAATTTTTAGTTTGTTACATCTTCAAAAGTAATACAAGACCGGTCACGAAATCTATCGTCATCAGGTCTCTCTATCTATCTGGATGTTTTGCCGTAGGAGGGCCAGGTAATGGTCCGGCTCCTTTAGAATGATACCACGGCCTCACAGAAAAGTGGCGTGAAACGGCGTTGTGCTGTGTTTTGTTCAGTGATTGAGTTTACCGGTGGTCCAACTTTCCTAATCCCCCTATCCCTATTCCCTCATAACGGCCGGCAACGCACATGCGACTCTTTGGATATCGCGAGTGTCCATGGGCGACGGCAGTTGCGTTCCATCAGGTAACCCGTCTGTTCGCTTGCCCCAAAAATATTTTTAAAAAATATTCCTTTTTTACGTCCAAATCATTGAAAAATTGTTAAGGCTTTAATTCCAAGATTCCGGATTTCAACATAGGATACTTCTTATTCTGAAAAAATGTACAGTTGCCACTCTCCGTGCTATAAACGAATTTTGTTACAGCGAAGTTGGTGACGTCATCTAGTCTCTATTATAAACATGAATTTTTTTTTTGGATTTCTCGCACGTCGATCGTCCCCTTCGTCTCGATCTCATCGATCATTAGCAAGGTTTGATGAAATTTATTATACGTGTTATAGTGATAGATATTCAAATACTATTTTATTCACTTCGAATAAATATATAAATATGAGATCGCAAAGTCGTGGGGAAGAACTGGAAAACTTGCCCTTTTCCATTTAAATATTACTGGTGACATCCGCAACTTTTTTTGACAGAATCTCCATACCACACCTGTTAGATATGTTGTGGATAGCCCATAAAAAGGATGTGTATAGGATAAGCGGAAAGAGATAACTAAATAATAATAATACATTTTTGAATTTGAAATACTGTTGTGAAATATAAATGTGTTATTAAACAACTCCGTCAGAGTTTCAAGTTTTGAATTAAACTGTATATAATTAATTTATTTTAATAGATAAATCTATAGATACTTTGAATTTTCGAAATCTTAAAAGGTTATCAAGGTCATAGAAGAACGGAATGGACAGGTGTTTGTATGTTATAAAGATATGCGGTTACGAAGTACTTGTTTTTAAGGATTCTTAACCAAGGGGTAAAAACGGGACCCTATTACTAAGACTTCGATGTCAGTCTGACAGTCTCTAGGCTGTATTTCAAGAACGGTAACAGCTAGAGAGTTAAAACTTTTACAGAATATGTATTTCTGTTGTCCGCTATGCCAAAAAATACTAAGAACAAAATAAATTAAATGTTTAAGGGAGCTCCCACATAACAGGCGTATTCTTTGCCAGTTTCTTCCTTTTTAAAACTAGATGGCACTGTAGCACCTCTACATCGCACTGTCATTTGCATGACGTGACCTTGAAAAACTTTTTTTCGTTCTCAGCGCTTTACATTGACTTCATGTAGCGCACACATACCCTAGAGAAATTTTACATTTTTACACACAGCATCATATTTTGTTTTCATGATTGGGTGTAGAAATATTTTAATACTGTTAACAGTAACCAATTAGCTATTTCAATTAAGCAATGGTGACGGAATTAATTCTAATTTAAGCTAATTGTACTTATTGTTAATTAATATTGGCAATTATTGGAAATCGAATGTAGAATGCATGTTGTTGATTATTAATTAAAGTTCTATAGTGATTAGTAGGTGTGATTATTCGTTCTTTTTGTTCAGAATCATTTATCTCGTCTTGTAGTTTGTACCGTCACGTGTCACTTTACCCTACGTCTTGTTAGTCAATTGCAAAAAAAGATTGTTCGCTACGTTAGAGCGCAAAAAACAGAAATAGAAACCAACACAATAATATGTTATCAAATTTATAATATTAGTATGGATTAGTGTCGTAGCTTAAGGCCCGTATTTAAGTCAGCGCTTAATACTAAGTGCATGATCAAAAAGAATATTGAGATGCTGTTTTATTAATAAAGAAACGTATATTAATGAAAACAGCATACTAAAATTATCTTTGGTCACTCTCCTAGGCTAATTATAGTCAGCACTTAATACTTATAGCCGGGGAGGTGAGAGTGATATTTTTGTAGTAACTCGAGCGTCGAGGAGATCCAATACCTTTTTGTAGATTAGGTAAAGCGTTAAAAAAATAATAAGGACATTTTTTATTTTTGCGATGGGTTAAGGCGCTACGGCGATTTTAAGGTCATAAAAAAGAAATTTCTTCGGGAAAAATAGTTTGCATTGAACATTTATGAGGCGATTTTGAGTAGCAAGGTGAAGCATTTAGTGAAATGTGATATTAAATATCTGAGAAGCTTGGAAAATATGAGACTGCTATTGTTCTATATTATTACAGGCTTTTCTTACTTTTAAATCATCAGGTATTTTAAATGGAAGTGTTCTTTGGCGTATTTCTTACACCCCCTATCTTAATCAGACGCGCTCGAGTAAGTCCAAATCCCTCTTGGGCTCCCATACTATTAACATCATGACCAAATAATTTTGAAATGTTTCATTCATAAAAGTCTCATTATTAATGAAAATAGTCTCTCAATTTCTTTTTATCAAGCTCTTAGTATTAAGCGTTGACTGTTAATACGGACAAGAGCATATCTTTATATCAGTTGTGACTCAAACACATAATAATATAATAATAACTCCCACACTGATTTTGGTGACGGTAGCCGGTTTCATTGAAGCCAGGCCTGTTACGCAGAAGTGGTTTTTATAGTGCACAAGTGTGTGCGCAGTAATCAATAGCATCCCCTCTTCGTTTACTCTCATAACCCAATGGAACGGATGACCGACAAGACTGGCGAGAGATCAGGCGCAGGACCGACTTTTTACACGCCTATCCGACGCATGATCATCTTACTAGTCAGACAATTAGGTAATCAGCCTGCATTGTCCTAACCAAACTTGGAAATGAAACCAAACTTAACATGTTTTTAACGAGGGAATCGAACCCAGGACCTCCGAGTCAAGCGACGAGCTCTGTACCACTAGACCACTAGAGCCGTTACTCAAACACAGCCCGTCATATCGGGTGTAACCAAGGGTTCATTGATTTCTCAAGCCTCTCGGAGGGTTAGAGGAAATCGTACAAGCGATTTACCCCCAATTTGGAACAAATCGAACGCCAATTAGTTGGACGCTTAAAATCAACTTTGCTATAGACCGATGGAAATTTTAATGAAAAGCTTTTGGTGCTCGATATTTATGTAGTTGGTTGCTCCGTAGTTTTATTATGGTAACAGATATTTTTGTATTACTTACTAGCTTTTACTAGGGAGTTCGTCCGCGTAGAACTTATTCTATTATAATCCTTATATACTATGAGAAATGAAGCCGGATTATTACCTAAGTTAGCAAAATTAAATTCCATCAAAATCTTTTCTGTTTGGCTTGATTGCCTAACACCTAAAGGAACTTTTCACAACTGAAGACATAAGTGGAAAAAACAGATAACCAACATTTAAATTTCTGTCGAATTTTTGCGTAAGTGGACGCTTTAGGACCAGAAAAAATATTTGAAATTGAAAATATGTAGATTTCTTGTGTAGCTACTAAATACACTAGCTAGGTGATGAAATAGGTAATTAACAAGATTTGTTGCAATTTTTTAGACAAAAATTAGTATTCACTCGAAACTTGTAAAATGTTAGTTGTTCGCTTTTTCCACTCACTTCAATTATAATATTATTGGTGTGGGTTTTTGTCAATTTATTATTTTTTCTCCGAATATTATATATGTTATGCTTGAACATATTTGTTTAACTATAACGTCTATTTTCTTTATGCTCGCTCGCATAATATATGAACATTTTTTATCCCGTAATAGATTATGCACTCAAATCAAATACCTCGTACATTCCTGCACTGGTACATAAGTAACTTTCTTGTTGCAACTAAAATATTTTATGATCGATACCAATATTAGTATCGATAATTTATTCCTTCGTCATAGATCATATCACGTACTATTTAGTAGTACTTATAAAATAGATTTATGATAATTTAAAAGATATTTATGGGCAAACCCCATATGCGCCCATATTGTACTTAAAGCTATCTGTAGCACTGATGTTTACATTATGACGCAAAAAATTATTGCCCTAAAACAAAAAATCTCTTTTGACATATATTTATGTCAACTCTGCATTACATTTTAATCAGACAGAGAAGTACGGAAGTATTTTTGTTTGTTCTTTAATATTTTATTTGTCCTTATTTCACGCCTTAAGAAGCAACAAATCGATTTGATTTTTGTCATGATAATTGTGTACATTCAGGGAAGCTGAAACAGAGCCAGATCGCGGATCTAAGTAAAGTGGTCGCGTTATGTCAAACTCAGCCGACAGACCTCGACTTACGTGGAATACAGATATATTACGCCCAAGTTACGTAGGTCCATGACCTGGCTCCTTTTCAATTTCTCCCATAGTACACAAAATTGAAAGGATAGTGAGTAACACAGGCAACTTTTGGCATTAAATAACATTCAAATATGTAGGTATAAACGCACATCACTAAAAAGTTACTACGTTGGTAAAGATCATAATAATATCATTTTAGATGGTCCCATGAAAGACATTAAAGACTGAACAATAAATAACAGCTAGTCGTTTACAGAATTTATGAGCTGAAACTTCCCTGAGATTGATAAGATGAGATGGTTGAACTTTGCAATTTATTGCCGAATCGAAATTTGAACTGATGATATCCATTTATTCAACTCCGCAGTGACAATACGAGTTTAGTTTAAGTTTCAACCACCGCGGTAATGTTTTGTATTTTAGCGCAAGGACGGGTCCTGTATACGTGGTAAGTTTTTTTAAAACTATGGCCCCATTATGGGCCGTCACTTGTTTGATACTGTTCTTGTCTGCAGATGCATTCATGTAGAGAGAAAATAGTTCAAAAAGTTTTGAATTTTAAGTACATTTGAATAAATTGAAAATTAAAATATTCACAGACATAGAGATAGAATAGGCTATATTGGTCAATGTTACATAATACTCTAAACTTTATTTAACTAGACCAGCCAAGAAAATTGACTAACCAAACAAATTGTGTATTTTATTGCTTTAATATGCTTGTAAAGGTGCAATATCATTTGCTGTTGATTAGTCATACATAAAAATATGATTCGTTAAAATGCAAATCGTACTTAAGGGCTCATCCTTTCTTTTGAAACGTGGTAATGTCTTAATAACTGTAGTTTATCTCAATGTGCGGTATTGGGAGTTTTAATTAAGTAAATTGCTTTATCTGTGAGACAATGGTATGGGGGAATTAACACCATGAGCTGTATACGGGTTCGGTCCCATTGGACTGATTTGTTAGATCCATATCTATACCCACAATTGAGTTAAGGCACTGAAATATATCGATTAGATCTATAGGGCCTGTCTCAACCGCTTACTGTTAAAGTTTCAGATAGACTATCAACAAATTTTTCATCTATCTTACTACTATCTATTGACAGATAATCAACAGATTTTCCGTACGACTTCTGTCAAAAAAGTTGTGGATTGACTATCCGACACTTATCAGTAAACGGTGAAACACTCCCATAATCTTATTATCTTACTTATAGAATAAGAGTGATTTATTGATTCATAGTATATACCACTGAACACCGACTGTAATTTGGTAGCTAAGCCGCAGGAGATATTATGTGGAATAAGAAGATAGCTAACATTTAAAAATCTGACAGATTTTTGCGTAAATAGACGCTATTACAGGACCAGAAAAATTGTTTAAAATTAAAAAAAAAATGTAGGTTTGATGTACAGCCAAAACAAGCTAGATAATGCTATACAAATGCTAAATAGCTAGAGAACTCGAAAAAAATAAGAGTACTCGAAATTTGTAAAATGTTACTTATCCGCTTCTTTCTCCTCAATTTTTAACCGACTTCCAAAAACGAGGAGGTTATATGTTCGGCTGTGGATTTTTTTTTTGATACAATAAGTACTAAAATATGATGAAAGTTTCTAAGAATCGATTAATGTCTATTTTCTGTTTCTGAAATGACTTTCGCCAAGCTAGCAAATCATCACGCCTAAAGATAAACCCTGCATTTATTAGACAACCACTTTGATAAATTATTTATATTAACAATACCTGCACCTTCGAGAGTCCGAAGCCCAGTGGGTAAGACTCGAGAGGGTGCAGGTTCAAACCCGGTGGAGGCGTGTACCAAGGAGACATTTTCCGATCTCAAGTACATAATACGGATGCTCATTGCCGTGGGAGAGCCATGCTTCGGCACGAATGGGCCGGCCCGACCGGAGTGACACCACGGCCTCACAGGAAACTGGCGTGAAACGGCGTTGTGTAATGTTCGTTCAGTTAGTGAGTTTACCGGTGGCCCAAAAAATTAAGGCCGGTAACGCACTTGCGAATCTTCGGATGTCGCGAATGTTCATGGACGATGGCAGTTGCTTGCCCCCTAAATATCATAAAAAAAACCTTCAAATCATATAACGATGCAAGTGGCCCAAAGCCTATCTTTTCATGAGTGACCAGTTTTTTTTTTATTTCCTGACTGAATAAAGAAAAAGAGTTACAGTTAAAATATTATAATAAACATTATTAAATTTCATTTAGCCTCACCAAAACACTTCATTGAAAAATGTAAATATTAACGCCCGGACGTGAAATAAAATTTTAGTGTGTCCGAGTAATAAATAATACTTAAATAAAATATATACAGTACGACAGTTGTCGACTCTGCTCAGGGTCAAGAAGCCGAGACACCGAGGCTTATAAGCTCCAGTGAGATCTACTCAGCACTAGATCTCACAATTTTAGCTAGACTTTTACTTGAAAATGGTATTCAAGAAAATTTTGTTCATGTCTCATTACATCCTGCATATAAGGAATCATTTTACATAATAAACGTGAAAGTTTGTATGTTTGTTTGTTAGTAATCTCTTTATGCAAAAACTAATGATCCTATTTTCATAAAACTTGGCACACAATATAATAGACTAACACAATATTCTATATGATAATTTATCCCGTAAAAATCACAGTTTGTAAGCGTTCCAGTGTATTCCTTTATAACAAGGCCAGATACACACTTACAACTCAGTTGATTTTGCGAGTGTCCTAAGGCGACCCACATGTTTTTTACCTCTTTCTTTTAAAACAGAGTTGTTCACTGTTTAAGTTTTTTATTATGTAGGGGATAGGTTAGAGTTTCCACATTTAAACAAGTGACTCAGCAAATGGACAAGTGCCTACTTTATTTTGTAGTACGATTTGATATCGCGTATTATGCGTTCGCTCAAGATTGGCGGTGTGGTTAATTAAACCTTCGTCAAAAAATTTATAATTTCAATACAAAACGCAATTGTCAACAAACTGTTATGTTATCACTATGCTGTTGGCAATCTCGGTTTGCATAGAAATTTGAAAAAGGGTTAATGAATCATACCATAAATCTTGAGCGAATGCATAATAATATGACATATCAAATCGTACTACAAAATAAAGTCTAGGCACTTGTCACTTGCTGAGTCACTTGTTTAAAGTTATCGTGATACCGCACATATTCCCAGAAGTATAATGTTAATATAAAGCTACGCGTCCACTGCATCGGAATCGAAGCGGACGTTGCGAAGGGTCATTTACAAAATGCCGATGAAGTGCGTCCACTGCATTCGGATCCAGCAATGTGTAATACGATATTCTCTATAAAACGGCAACATGTCAAAAAATCATAGATTAAAGAGTTGTACCAAGCAAAATCAATTTATTTAAGTACAATGAAATTTAAACGTTAGAACTTGGAGCGTCGGTCATCATCAGCAAAAATGCCGGTGTTAGTCCCAATAATGCCGTGCACGTATAAAAATTAATTTAAAGCAAAAAATCCATCCGCTCGGTACGCACCGATTCAGGTACAGTAGTTGCGCAGCTTTAATATAATATGACCCGAATAGATAACTTGCATTTGTATATTTCCGTCTAATTAGAAGCACTATGGCCGAATGGTAAGACGATAACCATCCGACTAACCCCAAAAGAGGGGTTATATTTGTTACTCAGTGATAACTGTTTTATATACTTTATCTTTCTCATTTCAAGCAGTGTCAATTACATCCGGAAAAAGCTCCGAATTTACGTTGAAAACTCTTATTACTAACCCGAACTTCGTGCAACAAGGCTTATCCATATCTTTGCAGGTCTGTCTATAGGCTCTATATTCGTAACTATGTTTATATTTTTCCAAATCCTGTGTTTTTTTCAATTCCACTAAAAGTATGACAAGTACTTTACATTTAAATGATTGTACCATAACTTTCCTCTCGACACATAATTCCAAATGCGTATGCAGCGACAAAAAATACAATACAGATTAAATTATACCGTTTTGATATATTGGTATTTAGTTTTAATATTATTAAATTCCACACCAAAGCATTACGACAAACGTGATTCAGAGTACAAATGGTTGAATATGAGAGTATTATAGAATAACTTTCTCCAATTTGAGTACCAACAAAGGGTGTATTATATTAATATCATAGGGATGTGACAAGAGATGAAAATAAATATCGATATTTTACGATACCTTTTTCAGGTACTGCGTGAGACGTGGGCCTGTCTGTATGTGGATATATGGATTTTTTAAAATTGTTTTGTACCTTTTAAATTCTTTTAGGTAATCCGAAATGAAGTAATTGTTCAAATAGCCGGATAGCTAAATCATCTGTAACACCACCTACTTAAACAATTCCTTAATTTTACATACATTAATAAATTGTCAAGTTTTATACATTTTAAAAATATATTTCTTTATAATCTAGTTTAAAAGTTGTCTTATAGACGTAATTATATTCAGGTTTTTTTGGTTGATAGAGATAATAACAATGATTTTTTATCAATATTAAATATCTAAAATATTACACAAAAAAAAAAATCTCAGTTTGAAATCGCATTTTATAAAAAGCTTTTTATAGCGAATGTAAAATTCCGATTCCCAGACACACCTTGCAAGCGCGTAAACATAAAAACATATGATCGAGTCCCAGTAAATAGCTTTGTTATGTAATGGTGTGAATTTAAATAAATTTTCTATAACATTTACATCAGGAATAAACTCCACGGCGGGCTCGTACAAGTTAAACTTGAAATAATAATTTACGCCTACGTCTCAGCATAAAAAGAGCAAAAGAAAATAACAGTGGACGAGTCACGACACGGTAAAATGGTGCACTTAAATTCATTATATTTATTTGCTTCCCATCACTATTATTTAATGATGTTTGTTCGGTAAATTGTACAGAAATATTTCGAGAACGTTGATATAAAATGTCGATATTAATAGTGTTGTGAAAATGTAATTATGCAGCCACTTATGAAAAGTCATCTACTTAATTATTATAATATCTTTTGATTTTTATTTTCCTTCATAAAGAGATACAGTAATTATAAATTAAATATTTCTTTTCAAAATATAAATAAGTCTTTTCTCAATTATTTTGATATACATTTTTTTAATGTTTGCAACGAATAATCGGCCGATTTTACTAATAGCACAATAGCGGGAACTTTTATAACAAACAAACCGAGTATTTAAAATGTACCTATTTGTCGGACATTTTCGATTATATTCAGTACAATCTATATTTGACCACGGTAGCTTGTATATTTATAAATATCTTGACATACAAGATATTCGAGGTATAGCATTTCTCTTCTATTGTATCTCCAAATTTAACCCTCTTCAGGTGGAATGAACGTGCCTGTGCATAATTCTCGATGACCTCAATTAAGAGGTAACTGTGATGAGAAGTATTATCTCGGCTAACAGCTCTGTCAATATCGCTAACTGTCAATGTCTTATGTCAATAGAAACGTATAAAGTTTATTGGCGTGCGTGACTTCAGACAGCTAACCCTATCTACGTGTTACACGTTTGTTCGTAAGGGCCCTATTTCCTGATAAGTCTTGGATTGGCTATCCACAACTTATTTGACAGAATGAACATACTTAACCTCGTTGATTTATAGTAGATAGCCTATATGGCACTTATCAGGAATGGTGAAACAGGACCTTAATATGGTACTGTTACTAAGATTTCTGATCTCCTCCTTGCTTTAGCGATATAGAGCGTGGCTCTTGACTCCCTTCCGCGTTGGAAACATGGTATTCCCAGGTTTGCTTTGGCCAATGACGATCTCTATAACTCAGTAATAAGCGCGTTGTTAGCTTAAACCGATTGTCGCGGGTTTGAATCCCGCCGACGGAGCAAAAGTTTTTCAAGGTTTTAGGGTCTTGGATATGTATTAAGTAGGTGTGAAGCGTCCATATATATATGATATTATATTATTATTATCACCGGCCCCCTAGATAAGTGGCAAGCGATTAACGTTTACGATAATCGCTTCGCTTGTTTAGTATGGAATTGACATATTCGAACTGGACTAGATCACGTGACTTTTCGTTCGTCAATGTCAATCCATACAAAAACAGGCCAAGCGATTATCGTAGACGATACTCGCTTGACACTTGTCTAGGGGGCAGACTGTCAAGTAGGTAAAAGATGATGTGTCGAATGAATATGTAAAATTTTCTGTGGCAAAAACTCTTGATGTGCTATTGTTTCACAAATTTTTTTAAAATATTGGTGTAACAGAAGACTGCTCTAATACACGGCATTCTACCTAAATACTTCACCTCTATTACTGTTATTTTTTTACCACGTGAAGTATAAATTAGTAATTACAAAAAGGCATAATTTTTAATTGATCGCTTAATTAAATGTTATCAGGCTCATGTGACTACAGTTCGTGACTTACTAAATATATCTTAATGAGCATCAAGATGACTTCGAGATTAGTGATAGGTGGTCCAATGGTGAGATGTTAAAAACTTGTTGCTTTTGCACCCAAATGAAGCCATAAAGAGGCCATAAGCTGTAATGTATTTTTGTTACAATTGTAACAAATAAAGCGCAGCCGTTTTGAAAGATATTGTCAAGCAAAGGTACATAAAACTATCCTACCGATCAATCGACTATTTGACCAACTAGTTGACCAACCAGACGGCCAGCCAGACAACCAAACAGTCGACCAACTAATCGACCAACAAGTCTACCGACCAGTCGACCAACCGATCGACCGACCAGTCGACAAACCAGTCGACCAACCAGTCGACCAACCAGTCGACCAACCAGTCGACCAACCAGTTGATCAACTAGTAGACCAACCAGTCGACCAACCAGTCGACCAACCAGTCGACCAACCAGTCGACCAACCAGTCAACCAACCAGTCGACCAACCAGTCGACCTACTAGTCGACCAACCAGTCGACCAACCAGTCGACCAACCAGTCGACCAACCAGTCGACCTACTAGTCGACCAACCAGTCGACCTACTAGTCGACCTACTAGTCGACCAACCAGTCGACCTACTAGTCGACCAACCAGTCGACCAACCAGTCGACCAACCAGTCGACTGGTTGGTGGACTAGTCGGTAGACTGGTTGTCGACCGACTAGTTTATTTTTTATTATATTTTTATTATACAGTAAAGAAGGTGCCATCATGAACGGTGTTTCAAAACATATTCAGTTAATTATAAATATAATAACATAGGACAATAAATATCTATTACGACATAGATTGAAGCTAAACTGGTGTTCAAGCTAGACAATTTTAAACGATAGTTTAGTATAATTATACGTCTGCGATAGCAATGGTTATACAAATTGTGCGCAAAGTTCGCGGAAAACCGTCCAAGTGCGAACCGGACCCGCGGGTGATGGGTTCCAATTCATCCGCGAGAAACTAGAGGTACAGCTAACAAATGAAAATGTATTTATGCATCTATTTTTGTAAATATTTACAAAGATACAATAGAATATGTACTGTAAAAATTCAGCTATACGCAATGATTATTTAATCTCAATCAGACACAGAAAAGGGACGGATAGACGAAGACACTTTACATTCGTAGAGACAATGGCGGTTTTTACATTCTGGGTACGGGGCCCCGAAAAGGAGACACGCGATCTGTCACTCTTAATCCACGTAGTGTTTGTGAAGTAAACGAGCGAGAGAACACCTGGTGATGAGTCTATTCTGTTGTTATTACCGTTCTTAGACATAACTTAGTCTTCAATTGTCTTTACTTCAAGGTGCTCCTTTTTAGCTTTCTTTTTTTTCTCACTTTTCCACCCTTACGTTAGGATCCAACGTAAGGTCAACACTATCGGTGCATGGTCAAAGATCTCATTCATAATATTTTCATAGGTGAAAACTTTTATTAAGCGCAGGGTTTGATAAAATCGCGCACCTTGCATCATCATATAACACTAACTTAATGTGGTCGCGAGAGGCCTTGGAAACAAAACTTTAAGTTTGCGTGCGTCTTCGCGTCACGTAGCGCCCGCCAGCTAATTCCCAGAAACGCATTTAGACTGCGCGCTGCGAGCGAAAATTACGAGTATTTTAAAATTTGTTATATATTATGTAGAGAAAAAATTTAATCAAACAAAAACGAAAACAAAATTTGACAGTTTGGGGCTCAAGTAATTTCGTCATGATAGCGGACACAGAAATAAATTGTTGCACTAGTAGGGTTCGTGACTTGAAACAATATTTTTTTTTTTTAGTATTATGAGCAGTAGAAGGGTAGGGACCGTAAAGTATAGGGTTTTTATTCTTTGGGTACGGAACCCTAATAGTATTCGTTGCAAAAACGTGTAGAATATCAGAAAGGTATTTGAAATGATGTAGAAACGATTGTTATCATTGGAATCAATATGTTAATTGTAAACCGTCAGTAGGGGCACCACAGCGATGGCCCGGGGGCACGCGAGAGGGGCACCAGGCCATGTGAGCGCCCGCATCACGCGCCAATCTACCCCACGACACATACGACCGTTACCAGATAATTATTTTAGTAGTTCATTTTTTACTGTTAAGTTTATACAGTGGACCCACGTAATTTGGTCGATTTATGTCAAGCCAGAGGATTACAGGAGTTTACATCATCTTCTCTCCCGCTACTCAAACTCAAAGTATTTCCATTACTCCATAGGCTCCACACCAAACATATTATTCTATTCGAGTAAATAACTTAATAATTCGAGAATTATACAACTGCATTCAGCGGGACAGTGATGAGGCGACAGTCAGACACACTTTCGTATTAGTGTTCATTACATTAAATTATAGCCAGCGAAAAGAAACACAACAAAGGGTTTGTTAAGTAATAATTTGCAAAAATTCGCAGATGACCCCAAAGCCATTCACAATATTTTGTTATAAAGCAGTATCGCGTGTGAACGGAGTTAACAAAATTAGACATATGTTAAATTAGGCCCTTCACTTAAGGGCTAACCACCCTCGTAATAAGGGCTGAACATGCGGGTCTTCACCCATAAACCCCACCGACATTTTCAACCCTGCGCCCCTAGCTTTAGAGATCAGAAAAAAGAGCATATTTTCAATAAATCATAACAGTAATTTGAACTTTATCTTCTTAATTATAAGGATGAAAATATTGAGGATTTTTCGCATAAGCAACAGGGAAATCACAGAGATTGATATGGGAATAGTTTCGTGGGATTGAGATAACTAAACGGTATTTAGTGGCACTTATTACGGACAGCTGGTGTTAAATCCCGTGATAGTCATAAGTGTGATAACACCCTTGTGTCAACTCAAGTTCGATACAAAAATATATTTTAGTACAGATATAAGTGTTTTTTATTGGATTTCAAGTATGTGTTGTAAGCTTACTCGACAGCGAAAATTTCAGCTTCCTGATACTATCCAAAGGTTCTGAAATGGGGGGGGGCTGAAAATGCGGCGAATTGGTTCCGGTAAAGATGGTACGGCAGTGTTTGCGTCGCGTTCGACTTGGCGATGCCACTGTCGTGCCATCAGATCTAGTGTTTCAGTCCATTACTCTCGTGAATAAGCTCGGGTAACACTTTATCAAGCACTAGCGAGTTAAGAGATGTTGGACACTCTACTCGCATAGTATTTTCGATTCATTTTTAATTTTTATATAATATTATTGATAATAGTCGGCATCGTCATATGATATCAATACTGCTAGTACTAATTAAGTATTCTGGTTTTAAGAGTTATAATTTTTATGTTTTTTTTAATTTAGGCAATTTCAGGGGGTTTTGACTTAGGTTTAGAGATAAATATTTTTGGAGAGTGGGTAACTAACCGCTTGATTGCTCTGCTTCATGATCGGCGAATATCCGTATCTCGTTGGCAGGCGAGCACGATATTCGAATATATTCGCTTTTATTGCTCACGACGGAACGGATCATATTATAATTTCTAAAGAAATATAAATAAGTTTAGAAATAAATAAATACTATCTATATAACTACAAAACTATTAAATTTACTGGCAGCCCCGACGGATATCCTTGTGTTTATCCCTTTATTTTTATCCCTCGTTAAATAACTTATTTAAGTCGGGGGTTTTTTAATTATTTTACCCTTATTCAAGTAATATGTAATATGTATGTCACGACGTACAAATGGTTTATCAACATTTTTAATTTGTTTTTTTTTTTTTATGGCGAGTAGATGAAGTACTAAATACGTCCGATTATGTGGACGTTTGACCGATGATCGTGCTGGATAACGAACAACGAACATCGGATTATGTCTATATAATCCGATAGCTACATAACATAATGCTTTATCTGTGTAACGTGCAGTATATGTTGTGCTTTTGACTCTACGACATTTCCTTGTTACTTTAAACATATGAACACCTTCTAATAATATCCAAGAAAAATAACAGTTTTATCTGATGTGATAGTAATTAGTTGGGGTTCCGCACAATCGCACATAACTGTACTACCCCTGCAGGGGTATGTTCAACCCCTGGGGGACTGTTGTAACGGCTCAAGGGAATATCAATGAATGACAGTTAAATTGTTAATTACACATTGTTAATAGTCGTTAAAAACTCGAGTGTTTTAGGTCATCGCGATTGTAGGGGAAGGGGGAGGTATTATAAAGTTTTTGCGTTAATGGATATAAATAAATACCCTTTAATGCAAATTCTGGTCGCACGACTACGAGTCTAAAGTACCGACTTCATTTTTTTATTCAATAGATATTTTATACTTAAACCAGTACGTACAGCTTGACGACCAATATATCTTTTTGTTACTATTTAAGAATAAACTGGATAGAAAGACTTAAATAATTCTAAGAAACAGACAATCTATCTTATTAATGGGTGGGTTATTTTATTTTTTATTTTGCAATAACATGTATGACTACGAGCTTAATAACATTAATGAATAGAAGATACTGAGAAACGAATTACTTAGAAAGACTCTGAGTATTTTACACAACGACATATTGTTCGTCATAGGTATTTATAACAAATTAAATTATAATAATGGTTGTGCCTACTACAACATACAGCTGTAACAGTTATTCACAAACTTAATTTAAAGTAATTTATTTTTATAATGTTATTCTTCTTTATTAGAAAGAAAAATAACCTCGCTATGCTAAGCTGCTTTTAAATATATTAGGGTCACGGGCTACTCATTTACTCAATGTAACTCTACTTTGAAATCTTATATCATCATATAATCATATAATATTTTACCTTAATTTGGAATGTTTTTTAGCGTTTACGGATTTTGTCGCGGATCAATTTTTTTTGATTTCCGACGTTTCGACTGCTTTCCAGCTGCCGTGGTCACGGGTGGACTGACAAAATCCGTAAGTATAAAAAAAAACATGAGCGATACTCGCGTACACCATAGAAATAATTAATGTGGAATCTTTCTTTTTCTTCACCGATCTGTTTTGCTAAGGTTTTAATTAATGAAAAGGCGATGATAAACTACGAATTTAGAATACGGTTTTGAAATATCAACCAGTGCGGTCGGGCCCGGCTTATTATGTAAATGTGGTTATTTGTATTGCCTTGATCTTTCACACCTTTTACACTCACCCCTTCATAATATCGTTTGTATTTCGAGTGCTGTGCACTTTTATGTTTAGAATTTGCGTGGTATGGGGGACACGCGCGGGCACGTGACCCGCATGAGAAGAGCAGCAGCCATTTAGGGTCCTGCCGTCGGTGGCGCTAGTGGGCACTTTAATCACAACAAATAAAATCGAAATTTCATCGATTCTATGATTTTCTAAATCACTACGCGCTTAATTATGGTTATTAATTTGGGAACAAGCTTTTTCTGTGTGTTTATGTTGTTTAATGTCAGGGTGGGGAGGCAAGTAGTTTTAGTTCCAAGTTTGTCCACCTGTAGTCATAAAATGGCGGAGCTGTTAACATCTTTTTGCAACTCTTGGCAATTTACGTATATTGGACATTTTATCGTTTTTAAAAGGCAATAAAACTCGCGGTTTCGAACTGTGGCTACGTGTTTAAAATTGCTTTGTTTCTTGGTATGGACGCCGGGGCCTATAGCATAGGTTAATCTATATGTATGATCTGTAGTAGGAAGACTTATGTATAAATTTATGTGGCTATTAACGAGGTTTCTTCGCGTTTTGTTATTCAATAGCATTATGCTTGTACCCTCAGGGTACATGTCGGTTGCCCTCAGCAAGGGTAGCATATACGGGCTCTTAATCACTTTATAATTATTGGCGTAGATTAAAATCTATCAACAGTTTAAATTGATCCTTAGGGCGACAACTCATCGGTTTTGATACGTCGTTACTCGTTGGTGGTTGTTATAGAGTAGTTTCTTGTAAGGGTTTCTCAAAATTGTTTTCTAAAATTGTAATAGTGATTCTTCCAAATAAGAGGTCGCCTTTTTAACCCTGCTCTGACTGTTTGCTATTTATGAAAAAAAATATTTTGTACTTCAGTATAGGCTCGTAGAACGTGTCTGAAATATTTTTCTTTTTCTGTGTCTGATTATAAATATGCAACGTCGCTGAGTTTTGTTACTGTCTGGAAAATATTTTTCAGTAAAGGCGAATATTTAAGATAAATTCTGGTCACGTTATTCACAAAGGATCGTGCGTACAAATAATTAGTCTTTTGTGACTCACAAGTCAGAAACCAGTAACCCGATTTCACTATTTTAAAGCAACATTCAAGCAGCATTTTCCTCGCGCAGGGCTTTTCTTGCCAAGAGACAAAAATTACACTATCAAACGAACAACTTGGGAATTTTCAGTTTTAACCAATCAGACAGCGTTTGACGTTAGTTTAACATTTTTACATATTTAGTTTGACTAGAGGTCGCCCGCCCTGTGGGCGGAATTGGACCATTTTTTTTTTAATCCATCGTGTGGAGCAGCTTATAAATAATTATAATCTATTCTCAATTTAATTACAGACTTCAATTTGTCATAAAGGTTTCGTTATCAGGCCATTAAATTTTATTAAAAAAAACACAGACTTAAACCAAAACAGTTTTTCGTGTATGATTATCGTGTCATGTCAAAATATGGTAGTGTTCGTAGCGTTTTATTTATTAATAAACACTTGGAAAATTAAAGCATATTTTAAATAATATATTGGTGTTCCATCTCCTCCTCCGTATCAACTATAACTGGGAGAAATTTTAAGCTTTTACATCTACGCGTCTTTCGTGAAAACGGGTACGAGTTTTCTGGTCGCGTATTAATATATAGATATTGGAATCGCACAACTAACGAGGCTGCATTCAAATACCTAGTAGAATCAAGGTACACGACAAACTTTAGATAAATCTAGACTCATTGTCTGAGCTATTTGCACCGGGGTGATAGTGTTATCGTTCGTTGACCCTCGCGCCGAGGCCGATCGTTACACCGATTTTGTAAAATACGTAAAAATATGACATGCATGTATGTATGAGCCCGTATGTAAATGGCGCTTTATATTCATAAGCGACACCTCGGTTCGCTATCGAGAACTGATAAATATGTACGGAGACGAACGGAAAATTTCGATTTTTCTTATTCATACCGTAAGTGAAATCGAAGTTTTGAATTTCGCATTCGAAACGCGCTAATATAGTTCACTTTCTTCCAATTCACACCGCGGCCAATTACTTCTCTGCTCGTTATTCTATGGTAAACAAAAACTTTTTCACAGGTCGCATCGTGCGATGGTGATAATGCCAATTTTGTTATTGGCCAGGGGAAAGTAGTATCAGACAGATATTGGAAATTTTAATGCATAAATGAAATTTTAAATTGAAGAGGCAATTTACAAAATTCTTGTGTGAGTGTCACAAACTGGAATATTAATTTTGTCTGCATATCTCCTGTATTGGACTTTTTTTATAAATATTTTATACTAGCTGTGCGTAAAAAGTAGCCTATGTGTTAATATAAAATACCAGCTAGCTCCATGCCAAATTTTATCTAAATCAGTCCAGCCATTTAAGCGTGAAAAGGTAACAAACTTATAAACATTTCGTATTCTCAGACAGTGTGATTTTTGTTATAATAAGGATATAAAATTAGGTAAAAATCAGTAGAGTCGTTTCGGCTGTAAAAATTGTAAGGCCGTTTATCCACCAACAACATCAACCGAGAGCTAGATTATAGCCGTATAAAATGCAATTTTATGACATGGACAACGACGACGATAGAGTAATGTCGCTAGAAAATAAAACTTATAGTCTAGATCATATAGTTGCATTTTATCTGGCCGAAATATTATCGTTCTCGGTTGACGGTGTTGATGGACAAACGACGTAACGAGTATTGTGGGCTGTGACACGAGAATTTCATTTTAAAAACTGTTTCCATAGATTACTGCCGTTTTTTTACAGAATAGATGCGAGAAATCACTCTAATAAACATTTTGACTCGTGATTCACAAATTCAATTTGGGTCGGTGGGCCAAGGAAACGGATCGGTCTCATTATCATTGAAATTAAATATTGTTATAGGAGGGTCACCGAATCTCATTAACTCATTAAAGATTTAAAGTTATGCGACTCCGATTCGACCACGTTGAAATAGAGGTGATTTGCTTTGAAAATTAACATTCAAAGTATCGACTTCATTTTGATGATTTTCGTCTTAGATTAGCAACCACTATATTCTATATAAAGCTGGAGATACACGAGTCCTTCATCGTTTCTTTAGTGTTTCTGTTACTTTTCCAAAAATTATTTGCATTCGTTGCTGAGAAACCGGTCGTAGATATACAATATATTCTCGTTTACATTATGAATTAAATAGCAACAGAAAAATATCCATGTATACAAAAAAAAACACAGGAATTATCTTAAAGCCTCGGAAATCCATACATATGTAATTTTGTCACGTTTTGAAGATGTTTTGTGTCCAAATAGACGAATTGTGGTCTCGACAAACATCTCGGGCAGGTCACAAACAGGTTTTGGTTATGTAATTTGGTTTTCCAGGACATTGTGAGGATTTACATTTTTTTATTAAGATTTTTAACATTATTTTATCTTTGTTGCTATAATTTTATTTTTAATGCTACTAGCTGTCCCGTGCCCACTTCGATATCAAACGGGAACGGGACTTGACTCCTAACAGGTAGCTAGGTATTAGGTAATGGACAGCCGAAAATTCTTTATTTGTACAAAACTTAATAACGAAACAAAAAGGGACTGTACAAATTGGCGGTCTTACAGCTAAGATCGATTTTCATTTTGGTGTAATAAGGGACCATCCATAAAGTTCATCACACAAATTTCATGACTTGAGACTCCGCCCCTGCCCTTTCCCCATTGTGATGTCACAAACTTGGAATTTTACACCTAATAATTAAAACCATTCCAATATCTCAAACTTAGGGATTCAATTTAGAAAATTTGAAATGTGTTGTCACCAAACTTCCCTTCACCCCCTTCTCCATATCCCACCATGTCACACTTTGTCTATCCCCTCCCCCCCCCCTCTTTAGGTATAACGTACTTTATGAATGGTCCCTAACTCCTCCTAAATTTATGAGTTTAATTTAGGTATATATTGTAAAGCGCAAATATGTCCTAAACTAATTATGATTGGTAATGAACGTATTTTGATATAGTTAATTACTTATAACATTAATATGTATTTGCATATTGTTCGTTGGTCTGTAGTTGCGCTAGTATATTCCAACTCCAAGGTTGTTTGGGCTGGCTCGGAGTTTTTGTACGAGTTCGTGACCAGTCTTGAAATTACCAAAAAAATGCGTGTTAAATTTTAAATGGTTAAAAAAAAAGATCGAAACGAAAACGAGAACCCTGCGGTATAATGGCCGTCATTGCATCGTTATGGTTATTGATTATAATACTAGTTTTACTCACGGCTTTGTCCACGTGTAAGAAGGACATTTACATATTATAATTTATTAGCAGTTTCAGCTCGATTGACAGATACACAAACCAACTCACACTATTAGTTTACACGTGGTTAAAACCGAGCTGGGTTTGTCCTTTTAACGCTAACAAAATTAAATTTTGCCCACTTTATCTTTCATTTTCAATATTTAAGGCTTTTTTTTTTCGTTTTCTATATACCTATCCTTGTATCTATTTTTAATTGAAAAATTTGTTTTTTTTTCAATACATACACAATATCATGTCTGTCAACTCTTAAAAAGCTCAACCGAATTTGATGGAATCCAGAAATGTAATAGGTTTCTAGTAGGTCTAGTATGAAGTTATATTTACTGAGTCAATCTGAGCGCTACTACCATCATCTCCAAGTGAGATTACTTAACGATAAGATCATCACTAAGTTTCACATCATTTTGACATAATAATAAAGAACGTGTTACAAAGGCATACATTTCCATGCTCACGATACGGAAAGAGTTAAGTGAACGAACCAAGGCCAACTTAGTTGCCAGCCAACACTGAGATAGAGTGGTATACCTCCGAGCTATTGTAAAATCGCCCTTATGGTAGTCGCGTTAAGGTGCTGTCAGTTGTAAATTATCTAAGGACTGACAGCGAAATAGTATGAGAATCGTATAAAAACAAACACCACATGTTAGGCCAAATAAGGCACTGGTTGCAACCGGTAACGCCTTACTAGTACAGCCGATAGTTTTGTGTCTTAATTGGACTTTACTCCTTGGTAATAAAGCTTAAAAGTTTTATGACTGTATTACCGTACGCTCTATGTATTTATTGTTGTCTTGTATTTTTATAAAATTATGTTTTTGATTAATAAGTTACGAATTTGGATAGTAAGATTTTTTTATGATATTTAGGGGGCAAGCGAGGAAGCGCTGATGGAAAGCAACTGCCGTCGCCCATGAACACTCGTGACATCCGAAGAATCGTAAGTGCGTTGCCGGCTTGGGAATAGGGATGAGGGATAATGGTAGTTTGGTCACCAGTAAACTCACTCACTGAACGGAACACAGCACAGCGCCGTTTCACTCCAGTTTTCTGTGAGGCCGTTGTATTACTCCGGTCGAGCCGGCAATTCGTGCCGAAGCATGGCTCTCCCACGGCAAAGATAAGATAACGATTTCTTTAAAATGTCCCCCACGGTATTGAAATAAAATGATCCCAAACCAGAAGTAATACAAAATCATTTCACGTAACCTCGTATTCTGAAAGTTGGTTAAAACTTAAAGGAAGAGAACCGAGAAAGATGACACACTAACCAATATCTCAAAAGCGAGTAGAATAATTTAGTAGACGTCCTTGAGGCGGTACAAGACACGTAGAGTGTTACGCATCGTCAACTTTTAAACTTTTTGTTCTGATCATTATCTTTTATGGTAGTAGAAATTTAATATTTTTAGATTCATTATATCAAGCTTTTTTTTCTTATGGAACTAGTTTCAAAAGGCTTAGGGCTACAGCGGAAAAGGTAGAGCTAGCAAAAAGTATTCACGGATAACTTCTTTTTATGGTTCTAGAAGGTTTTTTATGGCGTTGCTACGCGGAGATTTAGGCTTAGAGATCAGACAAAAAATTATAAAGAATATTTGCTTTGCCTAATTTAATTAATGCTGGGAGCTAAATTATTTGGTTTTTAGGGTAGGCGTTGGCCACTCTATTTTTCAAATGCGAAATCTCTGTCCATTTGGAGATACTGAGACCTTGGGAAGGACATGGGATACTTTCTGTCCTAGGCATCGAGATCGGGTTTGCCCGAAACTCGAAAACCCGAGAAAACGCGGGTTTTGGAGATCGCAAAAAAACTGTGGTTTGAGAAATGGAAACCCGATTTTTTCCAGCTTTTCAGGTTTTTTCTTTTGCGATACTTTGTTAGTTAGATGCTTTTTTAGATTTTTAATTTTAAATTTAAACTTATATTAGCAAAAACCCGAAAACCCAAGTTTTGAATATTGGGTCTGGGTTTCGATGCCCTAGGAATAACGCTATCTTATGATAAGATATGCTTCTGATTATTATTTTTCATGTAGCTTTTCCATCTCTAGATAGTAATACAGACCTAGTTTCCACTATCATATTACAATGAGCTGAGTTTTACGTGGTATAAATCCAAGCTACTACATAATAAATGACGTCACGTTTCTGTAACCGACTCGATGTTTTACGCTCCAATCGTTAAGTTTTTTACAAAAAGCTTCAACTTTTTTATTGTATTTCGTCTCAGTTCGACAAGATCGTTATCGTTTATGAAATACTCGTAATAGAAACTCGATCTCGAGCAGGTTCATATTTTAAAGTTTTATAAAGAGTATAAAGATTAAAAATGTATAAAACTTTTACTTTTAGATTTGTTAGGGTGATACGGTGGGTGATTTTGTTATTTATTAAATATTTTTCCGTAAAGGTATAACTTTTGTACACGTCGACTGAGGTAAATATTATTTTTTCAGTGTTGACTATAGTTTTATTTTTCTTGTTATGCTTTTTGCCTACAGTGAAATTACTTTCTTCTCATCGCGTTGTGACTTGTTTAAGTGAATATTCTAACCACGTATATTTAGTCATTATCGAACGATCATAATTATTATTACACATCTGGAAAAATCTATCGCGGCTATTACAAAAGACGACACGCGAGCACAATCGTGAAGAAGGCATACTCGACTCAGCTTCAGCCCCGAATCTAGGTGGGGGCAAGCCGGGGCCTGTGCCCCGGGCGGCAAGTGCAGAGGGGTCAAATTTATTATTAAATAATTTATACATAATTCGTAAACAAATAACGGGGATAGAACAGCAACTTATCATTATTTCCGGAAGGCCTATGTCTTAGTAAACATCTTATAACTGAAATTATAAAAATAATAAACTTAAAAATAAATATTAGTCAGGGCGGGATATTTGAGTTTTTGCCCCGCTTAATAAAAATCGAAGATCCGGGGCTGCTCTGCTTGTCGATTACTTTGTATGAATGCCTATCTATGATCATCGTACCATCTATAAATAAACACACGAATAGCGAAAATTATTGTAGAGGCTGCGTCAGAACTCAGAAACAGAAACCAACAAACTATCTTTTTAAAAACGAATTTAAAAGTTAAAAACTGGCCGTTCTTAAGAGCGTAAAAAATAAAAATTGTAATTGACATTACATTCCTAACTATTTACGAGGCACAAATCGCATCTTAACTCAGGATTCAGGAATTATTATATTCAACTTTACCGGTTATCCTAAGTTATAACTTTATTTATTTATTACTAACTTATTAACTCGTAAGTTAAATTTAATGTTTTCATGGGTTACTTCATAACTGAAACATTAAGTTAGATCTGTGATCTCACTTCCTAATGTGTTTGTGTGTGAGTGCGTGACGTAAGCACTCTCACTGATTATCTGAGGTGAAGTAGGAAGTCCAGGCGCGCTAGATACCGTAAGTTGATGTTTATTTAATAAGGAAGTGTTGGTATAGTTTCATGCTTTAGTTCCTGAGTTTGCAAATACTTGGCTCCATTTTCGTCACTCTCGTATGAACATATTAGCTCTGAGTGAGTTTGGCTAAGTTTAAGCATTTAATACAGGAAGGCTTGGATGATAAGGGCAGGAAAACCATATTAGTAGTGCCTAGCAGCTCTATCTTGGGTTTGAAACAATAGTATTATCATAAAATTAATTACTCGATTCAGACTACGTCAATTTTTAGCATGACAATTTTATTTCCACAAGTGACCGCTAAAGCTTGACGTACTCACGTACTAGTATCGAGTATCGACCAATACGTCTTAGTAATGACAAATATTATTGCTTTAAACTCATGGTAGATCCACAAAATATTGAAAAACTATACATGTAATATGAGTCCTAGAAAAAAAGACTAACGTCCATAAATTTCCTTACAAGCCGTAATTTTCTGATGATATTACAAGTTACATTTTAAAATAATGTACAAACACGTATGGGTAGTGGGTAGTTACTGAAGTCGGTCACCGTAACCGAGATGAGGAATTACCTATAATGATGTAACATATACACGAAAATTGACACAACATACAAAGACGAACAGACAAACAAATAACCTATCACTAAGAAGCAGTTATCGTTGAGACCTGCAACCCTATTTTTCGAGAATCTGTCAAAAAAGTTGTGGATAGCCTAAAAGAAACGGTTTAATTGGTTATATGTATAGCCTAAGGTGTTGTTAAAAAATTGGACTTTAATTAGAATAATTGTAATTTTATACATGTACCGTGGGGTAAATTGAATGACAGACAGTTGACGGAAATTTGTATGCATAAAATATTATGCAGTAGTTAGTATAGCATACATCATAATTGAAGACATAAGTGAAAGAAGCGGATAACTAACAAATTAAAAAGTACTGCGTTTTTGCATAAATTGGGTTTTTTGGTAAAGAAAAATGATTCTAAATCACATAAATTTAGATTTTACGTAAAACTACATATATTAGTAAGATAATGAAGTAGATAAGTGATAAGCTTGGTAAAAATGTTAAGAGGAAAACGAATAATTGCTTCGATGTGTAAAAACGTTAGTTATCTGGTTCTTCCACTTAGTCTTCAATTTATACAGCATTGCAAAATTGACATGTTTTGTAACACGTCGTTCGAACATCGCATAAGCTATAATTTAGGGTGTATTGTGTTTTAAAATGAGAAAGTGATAAAGATTGAATAACAATGGATCGCTGAGAGGTCGAGACAAGAAACCGTAATACAAATACAAACAGTAGCATAACTCAGCCGCATCAGCCATTACTTTGAAATTAAATTCGTGAAACGAGGTGAATAAAAATACAAATAATGTACAAGTTACAACACGGTAAAGGTTTTGGTATAATTTTACCCGAATAAAGAATCACGGAAATGGAAAAAACACAGAAATAATTATAACATACAGACCGTGATACCGCATTTTTCCGCCCTTTAACGTTTGACTCTCTCGATGATGCTTTCGCAGTTAGTTTTAGAGTTTATCCCAAAAATAGAAATAAAAGATTTTTTTTTCAACACGTAGTCGCGCTTACCTTAACTACTGTATATGATTTAAACTGTGCTGATACACTGCAGAGCGATGATGTAATGACTCGGGAAGAAATTTGCAGGATGTGACATCAGTATTGTACGTTCAAAAATATGTTCGTCTCTTTTTCACCCTTAATACCAACGCTTAAGGATCTCTATTATAAATGTTGCGATTCATTGTATATTTCATCTTTTAAATAACTCATCATTAAAAGAAAGGACTTTTAAACTTTGATTTTGAAAGGTAATTTTAAACTTACTCCCTTATTCATAAAAAATATTTAAAAAGGGAACAAAAATTTGCCGTATTAAAGGATGAAACACATACATACTCTCAGAAAACATAAGACTCCTTCTGACACAGTCGGGTAAAAACAGAATCGAAGCAGCATATTACAATTAAAAGTGAAATAAAACCTACACAGTTCGCGTTCATACTTCATACAAATTGAAGCGGACAGGCTGTGGCCCGGAATCGCGTTCTCAAACCTTTACAAAACAATCAAAAAGTTAATACAAAATTGTCTTAAGCGATAAAAAATGCCGTAACAGACCTTTTTGTACCTAGAAAGTCTAAAAATATAAGGGCGACCGAGCGTGGCGGCTTAGTTGGTACTGCGCAGGCGCAAGGGGACTACTCCGAACAGATTGAAGCTCAGACAATAGAACGAGAATGCTATAGTAGCGTCACTTCACGGGGCTTAGCCAAGACCTGTTTTCGCTTCTTTGTAGTAGTCAGGCGCTGTCAGAGTAGAACGGCAGCTTTTGGTCGAGTCCGAATAATTGAATGCCGTTTGAGAGTATGTCTCTAGGTCCGATTGCGCAATGCCGAGTCATTCAAGACCTTACTCCTGACAACCAGTTCACTAAATTCCTAGTTCTACAGCATTCGATTATTGGCGCCTTGTATTATACCTTTCTAATAAGGACTTAATAATTTAGGTGGACTCATAGAGACTGAATGGTCAAATGGTCGATTTAAAATTGTATATCGCGCGAAAACAATCAGCGTCAATACCAAAGCTCTCTAGTATGGAGTGGGATTACCAGTTTTTTCCAGCTCATTCAGAAGCAGAGAATAGGGTAGATGGCTTAAAGTTATCTCGGGCACGGTTGTGGCCCCGGCAAGATAATACTGAAAGACAAAAAATCTTTGAATTCTGTTGACAAATAAGTAAGATATTAATGACTAAAGTTTTCTACCCATGCCTTTCTCTCAAAACGTAATTCTGTATGAACTCTGTTTGCAGGCTTTGACGCCACAATTGGAGACATAAGTGAAGGAAGCAGATAACTAACATTTTAAAAACTCGCGGATTTTTGCGTTAATGAACGCTTTTGGACCTGAAAAAATATTTTAAATTAAAATAATGAGGGTTTGATGTATAGCTAGAAACACTAGCGTAGTGGTACTACTTACTGCTAATACTATTTATTAGACTAACGTCTTGTTACACCTATTAAGTTAATAAGTAGGTAGCTAATTTTAACTAAATTTTAAGTGTACCTATGTCTAAACGTATTTAAGTAGTTAAGCTCTTTAGTTGACTCAAGATGGACGATCAGAAAAAATTAAAAGTTTTTATTCTATCTGGGTAAGTAGTGACTAAATTTTAACTTGCTGCTAAATTTTGTGTTAACATGCAATTAATAACTTAAAATTAAGTTAAAATTTAGTTACCCACTTATCTACTTAAGTGTAAACAAGACATAAGGGCCTGTTTCACCACTTACAGATACTCTATTTGTTTGGACAGACTTTGTATGGAGATTCTGACAAAAAAATTGTGGATAGTAACTTTAACAGTAAGCGGTGAAATAGGCCCTTAGGCACTAGATATGTAGTACTGTATTTAATAATAACAAGGAAGCTTCACCAACTGCCGCCTTAGAGAAATCAGAATATTATTTACAAAATATAGCGATGAAAAAACAGCTTTAATCAGAATTACATTGCTCCAAAATTTTCCATTATCGTGAATTCTGATAAAGGAAAATTTATGGATAATCGAACGTAGCGTAGACGTATATATTTATTAATATTTCAAAAGACCTTACAGTTAGGTAAAAGTTGAGACTGAGAGCCTGTTCACAGCTTCCTGATAAATGTCGGATATCTACAATTTTTTTGAGAGATTCTCAATGCACAATCTGTCAAAAAAGTTGTCGATATCTATCCGACACTTTCAGGAAACAGGGAAACAGACCCATACTGTAATAAAAAAAAGTTAGTCGTGTTCCTGAAATTGATCTCGGTCAGAAGTCAGCATAGATAAAAATTAAAGCAGCAAAACACGGTGGGCACAGCCTAGTTTTACAACTACCATGACTTAATATACAGTATCACAAAATAAATAATAGTACTAGTACACGAAGATTACTCCTCATTAAGAGTAAGTTTATAAATAGAGCTAGAAAGATTCGAGTCATAGATCCAAGCTAATAAATAAAATAAAAATAATTAATTTCTGAGTGCATAAATTTAAATATTTTTTTTGTGATATTTGTAGGGGGCAAACGAGCAGACGGGTTACCTGATGGAAAGCAACTGCTGTCGCCCATGGACACTCGTGACATTCGCAAAGTCGAAAGTGCGTTGCCGGCCTTTATGAGGGAATAGGAATAGAGGTAGGGGGATTAGGGAAGTTGGGCCACCGGTAAACTCACACACTGAACGAAACTCAGCACAACGCCGTTTCACGGCAGTTTTGTGTGAGGCCGTGTTATCACTCCAGTCGAGACGGCCCATTCGTTCCGAAGCATGGCTCTCCCACGGCAATGAGCATCCATAATATTATGTACTTGAGATCGGAAAATGTCTCATTGGTACACGCCTCACCGGGGTTTGAACCTGCACTCTCTGGAGTGGGAACCAAAGGTTTTACCTAATAGGCTACGGACGCTCTAAACTGTTGCCCTACCACCGGCACCAGTTCGGCATGTGACATGCGAGAAGAAGCCATGTAAAAAACTCCAAAGTACTTAATACTTATTATTAAAAAGGAGTCTATTTTCTGTGACATGCAGACGTATAGAACAATATTTACTTTATCAGCAGTCCAGGAAAGTAAAACATGGTCTAATAACTTCACGGAGAAACAATAATGGCTTTAATTGACTTTTAATAATTCCCCCGATCCATAAAGATAAACGTGTTTTGGTCGGCCGCCTCTTGGTTCTACTTAAATTCCAGCTTGTGAAAAATATAACCAACGAGCAAAAAATGTGTTACAGTATTGCTTTTACGTCATGTTTTTGTTATAGTAATTAGTTAATACGCAGTATTATGTGAGCTTCGTGAAATATCACAATAATTAGGGCCAAAATATTGTTTCTATGTAGTTATCTCAGATGTGTGATCATGTAGGAAGTAGTTAGGAGGCACATGTGTATAAGCTATTTGATTTCATAATTATATTACGCATATTGCGTTAAGATGTGTTTTTTTAATAAAAATAAGGGGGCAAACGAGCAAACGGGTTACCTAATGGAAAGCAACTACCGCCGCCCATAGACACCCGCAACATCAGGGTTGCATGTGCGTTGCCGTCCTTTTAAGGGATTACGCTCTCTTCTTGAAGGTTTGTAGGTCGTAGCGGTCCGGAAATACTGCTGATGATAGTTTATTCCAGAGTTGTACTGTGCGGGGCAGAAAGTAACGCGAAAATCGTACTGTGGAAGACTGCCATTCATCAAGACGATAGGGGTGGTAAACCTTCCGCGTAGGTCGAAGGCGAAAAGTTGCAGGTGGAATGATTCCGAACAATTCCTCTGAGCACTCCCCGTGATAAAAATCTATAAAGGATGCAATCTCGTGGCATTATTGTCCTTTATCGAATTTTAATATACACAAGCAAATTTTTTTGTCATTCGTGACAAAGCATTCAACTATTGTACAAATAAAATTTAATGATAAACAAACATTGTGGAACGGATTATGAGGCAGTGTTTTCCTTACAAATTAAATCAGAAATAGCTGTGTCATGTGCATAGTTTTATAACAGCTGGACTATTACAGAATTACAAGGCTGCTTTGGCGCGTAATCGAGGTGTAATGCCGTCATGTTACTTAGAATTTTGGGATACACGTTTTAACTTTTACCGCTCACATTTGTATATATGTGATTGATTGTACTGTTGGTTCATGGTGAAAATTCATGTTCATACTTAATGAAACACACTTTTATTGCACTTTTTCCACTATATTTTCTTAGATTTTACAAATTTTTAATAAACACACGACCGGTTTCCACAAAGTCATCGTCAGGTGTCACAATTTGTATGTCATCCAGGTATCATTTTGCATGTGGTCAAAACGTAGTTATATTTACGATTGACGGAAATGAACAGGGGTGTAAGGGATCGTATACTTTATATAAAAGTGTAATGCGATATCGCATCCCAAGTATTTGCGGCTTTTTGTCGTTCTTATTTAATATACATATAAAACTTAATAAATTGATCCGATTTTTCAAACATTTTTGATTACTGCTCGGCTCCTATTAGTCGTAGCGTGATGTGTTATAGCCTTCCTCGACAAATGGACTAACCAACACAAAAATAAGTTTTCAATTCCGGCCAGTAGTTCCTGAGATTAGCTCGTTAAAAAAAAAACAAATGTTTTCGCCGCCGATTGAAATGCGCATCGCAATTTTATGTACAAGCCCTAATGAAGCACGATCTTTTGATAGCGTTACACACGACAAAACATCCTCTTCGTTCTATATCGCGTTATTATCATGGGCTTTTATGTCACAGAATTAAAGATCATTTTCCTATTGTATGCGAGGTTAAATAACCATGAACAACGAGTTCCTAGTGTCCAGTGCCCTAATGATGCGCGTCATTCAATAGAATTTCATTTTATTGTACGAAGACGGTATGAAGGTTAAGTACTTCGAGTGTCGTGTGGGACGTCCCCGCTGCATCTGAAGGATCTTATAACAATATTCTAGAGGAAATTGATTGTTTGTTTGCATTGACGACTCCGAAACTACTTGATCTTTGAAATAACAATCGTGTAGTGTACTTTTTTGAGCAAGTGAGAAATTTATCAGGACACATACCTAATGTGTCCGGCCGTCAGTGCGATGTTGTGAGGGCGGTAACAGGTCTATTCCCTCTTATTATCGCATCGGCGAAAGTCTGTGAAGCACTTACATTTTTTTAAGTGTAGGCCACTTTATTTCGGCTGACTCTTGTTCGAAATTTGCTGCCTTTTAGGAGGCTAGGGACGCTGTCGCCAAACGGCCGGAACCTAATCCAGGCGTGGTGAAAGTATGTCCTACCCGTTGTTTTTTTAAAGCGGCACAGAAGTGTCACAAATTCTATTGCAGTAGTTTTAAAACGATGTATATTTTTTTTTTATTTAAGACGTTAATAGGCCATCGATTTGATGATTATTTAAGACAGACGTGGAAAAAAGCCTACGCCGTTTTTAGTGTGAGAAAAATATACACCATCTAAAAAAACAGTTTTTGACATAGTGGTGATTAGCTTATACACAGAGCGTGTTCACACTCCGAATTTTATGTGAAACTATCCACACCGCCAAAAGAATTCCCGAATAAGTGAATGGAAAAATCGCACAAAAAATCTGCTGTACTGAAAATGCCTTAGGATTCCTAGGATAAAACCGTTTTTGTATAAATTGTTCTATTTTCAGAAAATTATTGATTACCGTAAATAAATAAGTATTTTCCGAAATATTCTTACTTTAAATCAGGACATGTCTGGTTCGTTCACACTTCACCTATTTAAATATTCATTCGATCAGCTAATTTTAGGCGAGTTACAATTTGAATGCTGGTAATAGAATTGTCAAAACTGATGGTATCAGGACTACCGAGTACGTGATGTGTGGTCGCCGGCGTGCCAGTGAGGTGATATCATACAAATTAACACACCTGGTTAAACGAAAAAACTAATAAATATATGAATTACGTAGTGGGAAAAGCCGACTTTCCCTAAGATTTCTTAAAAGCTAATTGCTTATGAGTGCTTTTATCTCTTATGAGTATCTATATTAATTGTTTATTTATTTGTTTGGTTATCTTTACTTTACGCTCTCACGAAGCAAATAATTGACTCGATTTCTGGCATAGAATAAGTTGAAAGCATACAGTAACAATAACATGTAGGTTAAATTTGATATCGGAAATTGGTATCGCGATTTTCAAATTTCACGCGAGCTGAGCCGCGGGCAAAAGCTAGTTAATGATGAAATATTATATTTTTTACCCTCTAATACAGCATTGAAGCAGGAGTGGCTTCGTTTCTACGAAGCTGATAATCATAATAATAAATTTTTATTTCAGACTTATGTCAGAGTTGCGTGTACATGTGAGAACAAATTACAAACTTATCCATATTAACCAGCTTCTACCGAGACAAGTACGCCGTTCTCCATTCAGGCTAACCCATTGAAGTAATTAATATTAGTTCATATAATATCCTTCACTGAACGATTACTGAGAATCAGCGAAGTATAGTCACCCTATAACCTTCCGATGCGAAGCCTGTGCCAACTGATATGTAAATAATTGCGTGTAATACTCTCAACTAATCGCGGTTGCTGGTATTAGGCCAATGTCATATTGTATTATGATTAATAATATTTTTTAACTAATCCGTTTGCTAAACATTCTTCTTACGCTTCCGATCTGTGCAGCCCTTGAAATGCGTTTTTTAGGCTCCGCAGCCAAACGACAAAGACAAAACCATTCAAGATTCGTCAGTTTTCTCTGAAACTATAGGGACTATTGAAACTTGGCAAGAAAATGTGCTATGTGAACCTTATATAGGTTCTATGTATACAATAATAACACATTTTAAGGGGTTCCCGCATATTATAAACTAAATGTGAAAAATCTATAGATAGGCTCTTTAAAAATGAGATTGATATTTCTAATGTATTTTTTTTAACCGAATAGTCTGCAAAATAAGCACTACCAAGTCTTTTTATGTCACGGAATAGTTTTATCAAAATCGACCATAAGGAAGAAGAGGGGATATTTTTTTCTCCTGGGGAAACTGTTTTTAGCACGAAGTCGCACGCACATACACTTTTTTTATACTTAAAGCTTGTTAATTTACTCATTAAAACAATACCCCAATGCACACAGCCTTACCCGCCCACGTCCGTCGATCACAAGTGTTGTGGTCACCGTAGTCACCGCGACATAATCGTGTTGGCGTGTGGTCGCCGTGGTCGCGCGTGCCGAGCCATCGTCAGTATCACCTTGATGCCGCCTGTTACTCAATATCTTACTACGGAAAATAACAAGGATAATACTTAAGGTTGTATAAGAGTCCCTTATGAGTAGCACAGAAAGAGCAAATCTTACTGGCATTTATAAGGCCTAACCACCCAGCATTGTGTGTTAGCAAAACATAAATTCTATATATATACGAAAGGTCTGTCTGTCTGTGTACTGTAGTCGCGTTAGAATGCTCCGGATAAGGTAAATTTTTCCATATAATATGGAAATAAAAGACTAATAGATTTTCCGCCGCTTTATGATTAAAAACATTTATTTGCCGCAACACGACATTACACAACAATATAACAACCAAAAAAATACTAAAAATGTAAAGTACTTTTTAGTATTTTACGAGAATTTTAAGTGTCTATAAGCAAAATTTCATCAAAAAATTAGACACAGAGAACAAATTGAACTGACACATTCCCGAATTTATATTATTAGTATTCCAACACGAGTCCACTCGAGGTTAATATTTCAACAAGAATTTTATGCATTTTGTGCGCGTCATTTGTATACGCCTACGTCCTAAATAGGTTTGTTGACAAAAACCGAGAGGAGTAACGGTACAGACACTACTATCGCAGCGTCTACGAGCTACGGATAAACAAGATGAAACTTTTGGAGGTACAGTCGAGGGAAACAGGACTTAAATGGAAAAAACACTTTTATAGAATTATTGTCACTTTGTTGTTGACAATCGCGGTCGCGAAAACCATACCGCCAATATTGAGCGAAATGGCAATAGAGGCTTCGTAATATTAAAATAAGAGAATTCAAATAGTTACTTTACGTATCATACGGTGATATTAAAACTTAATAAATTAATACCGTTATGAGTTGCAGGTCGCCATTTTATTTATTGGCCGTATTATTTTATGTAGAAAGGATGTCAAGTGTGAGTATGCTCATCTTAATCGCATTCCTTCATTTTGCACCGGAGTGAATATTTAGTAGCAACCAGCGAGGCAGCTTTAATGGCTAATAAAGAATTTAATCTGAGATAACAAAATTGTTATTATCTATAAATCAATAAATAACGTAGCTATAAAATTAAAGATGACACAAAATGTCCGTGCAATCGTTTAAAATGTTCCCTTGTGTCATTCGCTCTTTTACTATGCCGCTTTTGTTTTGATGACTTCGTTGACTTCTGATTTATTGGAGGAAAATCCAAAATATAATCTTAGTAATATTTCTTTTATTGCTCTAAGATAAAAAGAATTGTCACCGGCGAAGCTGTTTACAATATAATATATACTTTTATCTTTACGTTGCAAATCAATATTATTGTTATTAATAAATTAATTTAGTTCTATACCTAGTTTGTTGGGTTAGGTTAGTTTTAGTACTTATGACATTTAGTAGAAGCAAAACACATTACTTTAGTCTTTCAATTATTCTAGGTCTTAAACTGTATAACTAATGAGTGACAAACTGTCATGTACAACTTTGTTGCGCCGCTATACGAATATCCTGTCACTTAAAGTATTTCTGTTTCTAATATAACCTAAATTGATTAAGTATTCTGCAGTGGAAAAATATGAACCTACTTTTTTCTTTATTTCAATGAAAGTGGTCTTTTTAGTTAATATAAAACAAGATGATACAACTCGTTTGCGCCAAAATTAGTTTATCGCGCGGGAACCGTACATTTTTTCGGGATAAAAAGTATCCTGTGTCCTTTCCCGAGACTCAAAGTATCTGCATACCAAATTTCAGCAAAATTGGCTAAGCGGTTTTAACGTGAAGAGGTAACAGACAGACCGATACAATTTCTCATTTATACTATTAGAATGGAAGTATGGATTTTCGTTTTTTAATGTTTTCTTCGTGGCTGTACAATTACGCAATGTTATTTGCACAACAATTATAAAAACAAATTGTACACGCTTATAGCCAAACGTCTCTCCGTGCCCCTGCATTAATTAACTTAAGTTTGAGCGCGAAATTCCACCTCATAAACCGTATGTAAATTGTATGTACATTTTAGCGCGAACCGTCGTTACTTCTTTGCTATGTTCTGGAATGTTCTTGGCCTGAACAAAAAGGTTGAGTATTTATTGCCTGTCTTTACATGTCAGAGCTTAAGAATGACTCTTATACCTCTATTGTTGGCATAAAAGTGTTGGAGGAGGATATATAACTTTAAAAGTCAGACTTTCTGGTACTAATTCCATTACGAATAGAAAAAGTTAAGACCATTTATCCAGTGCACGCCGCTACCACGTTTGATTTTCAGCAACATTGCTCTTTCGCCCATGTCGTCGCTGGTATGTAGTGGCGTAGAGCAAAATAAAACCTGTCGCCTGTCTCATACCAGCATTTTATCAGGCCGAAATTATTATCTCAATGACGGTGTCGGCGTGCAGTGGACAAACGGCGTAAGAGTGTATAGTCATAAATCATAGTTTACAATTTCTAATCATCGATTTTTAGCGCAACTTTGTATCAAGAGAAATGTAAAGCAGACCGATAGTTCTTTCGGTTCAGAACCTGGCTTCGATCAAATATTAATGGAATGCACAGGTCCCTTCAAAATTTAATAAAATAATGCCACCAAGACTATCTGACACAAAACTACTTAAATAAAAATGAAGTGTATTGAAATATAACACTTAACTTAATGAGTTAAAGCTCACAATCGTACAAAAGTTAAAAACACGGTCTCTGAGCGACTGGAAGCAAAAAAGCGCTAAAGCGCGGTTTTGCCGGTGCCACTTTTTAGACGGCAACTGTGAATCTTTATCATATTAACCTGGTATTTATGTAATTTAAAAAAATACCAGGAAACTTCGATCAAATATTATAAAGATTATTATTAAAAAATATCAAAAACTTCTATTTTTCTTTCTTATTTACGGCAAGTAAGTTGCTTAACACTTTACTAGAACTGTGAGTAATTCTGACGTTCGATAAAGTTCCAATACGCACTTTTTTATATATAATATCTATTGTGATTTTTTTTGTGAAATACAATATTAATCCTTTAAGTCCGTGGTGATAAAACTTTTATTTAATAGTTACTTTCGTTTTTTACGCTGTTTAGTATAGTAAGGTGAATCAACTTTTTTTTTTCAAGACAAATCTTTGAATAAAAAGGCAATCAGCATATTTCTCATTGATGAATTAAATTTATTCAATAGCCAATGAAATATCCTGACCGATAATTTACTAAATCAAAACATTTATATGTATAAAGTCCGCGGTTCAGGGGAAAAACCATATTTCCATACAAAATCTGGGTCATTTTTTGTCTTTGCTCGTAAACATATGAAAACTGTATTTTTTTCTGAAATTCTCACTTATAATTTTAGTCTGTTTATTAAAGATAATATGTATATGATTAGTTTTAAATTAGGTATTAATAATTTGTAATTAAAAAAAAATGATTCACCCAGTTACGTGGTATCAATGGTTAGAGGTATAATAATTAAATACAGCATTTAGTTCAACAAAAAACGAATGCGATATGTAATGTGACATTATAGGTTTTGTCCGCGACTTTGCTCGCGTTAAATAGTATTTTCGTACAAAATTCCATCTCCTATTTTATCGTCTTCGGGGTAAAATTTCTCATAATACTTTCTAAGGTGCCTTTTTAAATAATATTTAGGGGGCAAGCCAGCAGACGGCTTACCTGTTGGAAAGCATCTGTCATGGATACTCGTAACATCCGAAGAGTCGCAAGTGCGTTGCCGGCCTTTATGAGGGAATAGGGAATGGGAATAGGCTGATTAGGGAAGTTAGGCCACCGGTAATCTCACTCACTGAACGATACACAGCACAACGCCGTTTCACACCAGTTTTCTCTGAGATCGTGGTATCACTCCGGTCAAGTCGGCCCACAGTGCCGAAGCATATCTCTGCCACGGCAATGAGCATCCATATTATATACTTGTGATCGTAAGTGTCTCATTGGTACACGCCTCCACCCGGGTTTCGAACCTGCTAACTCTCGAGTGCGAACCAAAGGTCTATTCCACAACGGACGCTCTTAAAGTTAAAATTAAGACGCCTTAAGTTTGCATGCCAAAAGTGAGGCCTTAATAAATGTGTCGACTTTATATTATGAAATGATAACATATATTTTCTTCGAACTTCATCTATTTAAAGAAGACCTAATAAGTTGACACGAATATAAATCCTTTGCAAGTTTTGTAACGGCATTTGAGGTTCATGAAAATAAATATAATTAGATTTTCCGGCCGCTGAGAACCCTAGGTTATCAGTATTATCAGAGTTAAGCGTAATTTAGTACCAACTACCGAGCGGAATTTTTTTTATCTATATCTTATTTATCGGTGATGACGGCCTCTATGGCTCAATGGTTGAGCGCGTGTCGTCTCAAGTCGTGCGTTCGAATCGCACCGACGGAAAAAAAGTTTTTCAAATTTACTCGTTCCGTGGGTACGTGTAGTAAATATGTGTATCTTAAAATAAAATCTTAAATGTGTGTTACTTGTTACGCTATGTATGATTTTTAAATATTCTATGATTTTGTTAATCGTGTAAATGTTATTTCGAGGTTCAAATGAACCTCAAAATAACATTTTACCCGAATCAGTATCACAAAAAGGAGTGTAGTTAGCGGGTTTTTTTTTTAACTTGTTAATCACTTCATTTGATTTCATATTTGAAATGTACTAAAATAATACAAGTATCTTTCATACGCTGGGTGCATCATAGGTGGGCAAGCTTAAGCGTCATCAACAACATCTCAAATGACTACGTTTTGTCCGCCATATTTGACACGCAACCAGCTAATACACAATGAAAGAGATAACAAGATTAAACATAAATTAACTCAAACCCAGGCTGATGATAGTGGGCCTCATATTAATTATATAAATTTGTCACTGGAAGCTCAATCAAAAATATTTAATAGAATAAAAGCAGACGCAATCACTTTGAACGAATTAGATCACGGAGTTCATTGAACCCATTGATTAACCATGCACGAGTGACGAAATTTTATTATGTTTTTATTGACCGCGACATTATAGATAACATGAGAAAGTACTTCTTAGATACAATTATGGTACTATCGAAAAAATTTATTCACGGGCAGATGACCAGAGTGCATATGCGATATGATCGCATTATGTCAAAGACTTGGACCAATAATATATTGGATATTCTGTGGACATAATCAACTTACAGATCGCTATTTAAGCGCTCCCTAGACGACAGCATGACATGCATTACGTCAGAGTATGTATAAAGGCATTAGGGTACCTCCGCCCCACTCGCCACTCCGCGAGTAACATAAGCCACTTTTGCTTTGAAAAACATCTTAAATATATTATTCCAATATATAATATTCCAAAAAATATTAGATTTTTGCGACATCAGAATTCCACGCGAGCAAAGTCACGGACAAATCTAGTCTACAATATAATCGTACAATATACAATAAGAAATCGTTACAAAAACTTTGTGTTACTGAGTTATACCTATTTTGTATATCTATAAAGTAATTTCTATAAATCTAAGTGCGCGATTTTCTTAGAAGAATGTTAAGCATGGAGATAATAAGTTCATTCATTGTCCATTTTGCATTTTCGCAATTTTATCTATTGATTGGCGCCTTTGTTGATAACAGATAAGCGTCAAGATATGCTTGTCTTGATAACAATATCATGATTTACTATAATATTATATTAATTACTCACGGCCCGGTACTTGCTTCGCTAAGAATTCGCTGGGACAAAACCTAGTGATTTGACATGTCACGTGGCCGCCTGTCATTAATTAAAGATGGCTGTAAACTCTCGCCGAGAACTCTTGAGCGGGACTTCCGAACTAGGCTCATAGGCGAGACGAGGCGAATGCACCTATTTTCACTCTTGCACTCGGGCGGCGGTAAAGATGAAAATATTCCACGCGGCCAACACCGCAGCTAAAAACTAGTCTTCCACATATCCTATCCAAGATAAAGCCTCTACACACACACACTCAGCATTCCTTACACAGCGGTTATCAAAACACCGAAACTTCGCACATTCTCATAACAGTAAATCGGCTACTAGAATAGAATAATAGTGTTATTGTCACGGTGCTGTTTGTCGCAGACGTCTAGACGCCAGCGCGGCTAAATATAGAATGGACTTTTTCATGAATTATGCGGGTAGGATGGAAATGTTGCGCGCGGAGATTGTTTTTAAGTAGAGAGATGTGATATTTTATTTTTGTTTGTACATGTTTTTTATATTTATTATTGAGTAAAAAGAAATTATTAAAGCTTAAAAAACTGTATTTAGAAAATATCCATAAAGAGTACTACAAACTACAAACATATTTATTTAAGTGAATGACTTGATTAATTTTATTTAAAATTTAAGCCTAATATTGCATTGAAACATCCTACTTGCATTGTACCAAAATATAAGCTTGGATACTTTTTTCATCTTGAACCGCTTTTACACCCAAGTGAAGTTATGCCATCTATTATATAAAAATAAGTCTGGTTTCCCTTTCTGACGAACTTCTTCCAGAACGTATGAACCGATTTCGACAGTTTTGCATTTAAAAGAAAGGTGAGGTTTATAGCTTAGTAAATTCCAGAAAATGTTCAGTAGAAATGCAGGAAAACGAGGAAAATCGTTTTACACATGCAGCGCCATCTCCAATACCTGGCATGCACTACAACGGCACTTGACAGCTACTCATTGTACTCTCTTATAGCAGCTAGTTTGATATAAATATTCTCGTTGTATCCCACATGAGCACTTAATCAGACTAAACAGTATCCTGTACCTTAATTAGCTAATGCCCCATTTATATACTAAATTTAATCAAAATCTGTTCAGTTTTTTCGCTGTGATTGAGAGACAATTTCGTAAAGAACAAAGCTTTATTTACTTTATTTTAGTTTATGTCCGCAACTTCGTTGCGCGAAAATTTGTACATGACGGAAAATGTACATTTTTTTAATAGTTATTAAATGAAAAAAGATTTATTTATATCCGGTCAGTAGTTCTGGATATTAGCGCGTACAAACAGATAAACATACAAACAGAAAACTTTTTTGTCGATTTGTGTTCTATTACTGTTTCTAAGCCCCCCACATTTATTAGTTTGTAAAAATTTTCATTGTACAGACACGCCAACTTTACTGTTTTATTATATGTATAAATTACTGTTTTATTATATGTATAAATAATAAATGGAATGGATATGGTTTATAGATTTTAATGTTAAATAATTAATTTTTTTTAGTTTTTCGACCAGTCATTATATTAATGGACTGTATATTGTATAAATAACGTATGTGTACCCTTAATGATCGTTGATCTTAAAGAAGGAAGTGTAGAGGTCAACATACAATACATAAATGTACCATCAATTTACTAATATATAGATATTACAAATTCTTATTTATTTATTTTGCTTTATGTGTTACATAAATCTTGTTTATAAAATACACCTGAAGAATGTTAAATTACACTTTAACTTTTTTCAGGTGAATGATATTGGGTGATGACTTTTCGTAACTGTTTTAAGACAATTATGTATTTTTTAACAACCTTGAACACGCTAAGGGTCTCAAGTCCAGTCGATATTCAAACAGCAGTACATTACTATGTATATATGTATTATGTATATAGCTACACTGTATGTAAGTTTGTTTGTCGACTGGCGCCTCGCGTAATTGTTCGTACAAACAGACACACGAGTGATTTACTAATGTATCTAGTTTTAGCACTTAGATAATCTAAAAACGTTGTCACATCTATTATTTATTGGTGTTTTCATCGTACATCGACGTAATATATTGGAAAATATCGGACGAAAATAATATTTGTGTCGTTGTAACGGAAAGCTCGCAAGTTTGTGTGAGTAATAGAAATGGATGTTCCTTGTGGGAGTGTTTTTTCAAGGATTTCTAAAAGGATTTCAGCATGTATTGAGGCTAGCTTGGCCTATTTCAAAACGTAAAGATCCAGAAGGCCTCTTAATAACTCTACAAATAAATAAAATCAATTATATAAGTAAATATAATTAGAATGTCTGTTTGCAATTTTGAAATAAACGATTTTTACTGCATGCCTATGTGTTATAGATGTACATACTTCGAAATATTATTTTATTCATAATATTTGTCTGTCTTTATGTTAGTGTGATTTTTCAGTATAATCTCTAAAATAACTGAACTGTTTTTACTTTTATCGGAATTTTCGATGTGCAACTGCTCAACTAAAAAGCGATATTATTACAAACTTTGCAAAACAGAAATTTAACAATCTAATGAAGTCGATTTTGAAGTAAGTATTTTATTAAATCTATTTAAAAAAAATACTAAACGAATGATACTATACCTTTTTAGGCCTTCGGTTGTTTTTTTAATTTTTTTAATCATTGTTAAATGTTTTGGATTATAAAGAACGTCCGTTACACCTAACAACGACAGACCTTCAAATGGAGACAGACAGACTAACAAATACACATCAATGTAAATTTATGCACAAACCCATTATGTTATAATATTTATCTCGCAGACTATGTATGTAAGAGGTCATAGATTATTATTTTGTATGAGGACATTTTTTTCTTGACGCAAAAAATAAGCCGATGTCAACCGTTTTTACATTGAGTAAATTAGAGTCTAATTGTTGGTTTAGAGGTTTAAAAATGTACATAACTAAAGATGAATTAACGGCATTTAAATATATGCAACAAACCTTTACTATATAATATAATATTGAAAGCGATCTGTGACAAAGCCTTAATTAAATGATATATTGTTAATTAAAAAACCGCATTTTTTAAGGTTTGTTATCGCGCACGCAATTTCATAAAAATTTAGATTTTTATAATAGAATCGTATGTCAGTAAGTAGATGAGATAGATTACTTTTAAACGATAAACGATTAATTGATAAAGGACATTCGTTAATCTTATTCTGCTAACCACCGTTTAAGCAGTGACTAAATATACGAATTATACGATAAGGTATTTAGTCAACCGTAGTGACATCATTTTAATAAAAACCCTAATGACTTCAAATACACGGAAAAGCATTATGCTTACTGATAATAGACACAATTTATATCAATTATTTAATTTACAATAAGATCGTTTTTCTTCATGACTCAACCAGGATTAGCTTAAACTAGTTTAAGCCCGTGGTTTTTTCAGGAACTAAATTAAAATGTAGGAAATGCAGCTTGATTACCGATTTCAGTCCCGGTTTATATAAATGTCAAATTAAAACTAACATTAACCTGATAAAAACAATTTATTTTTTGAGTTTCACCCTAAAAAATCTGGGAATGGTTAAAATGTTGATTCTTGTACTTCACGAAAAAAATATTTTTAGAGCCGTTAGCAGTAATGAAATATATGTACATAATAACATTAAATTGTCCCCGTGACAACCGGATCATGTAATTTAATATATTATTAAATTTACAAATGAAATAGGGCCAATAAACTTTGTTATAATTGTTTAATAGCGTGAAACTATGATGAAGGGCGCTGAAAATAATGACTGTGATTAGAAAATTACTTTTCTGCATACTTTATACTTTCATCTTTTAATGACAAGAAATTGGTTTGCTCTTTAATCAATCAAACCAGAAAGTCGAATCAAATGTAATCTTTAAAATTCAAGGGTAAACTTCAGTAAATCGGTCATAATGACGTATTTATATTCAGTCAGTTACTGACGTCAGTGCTGGCGCAGAAAACTGACAATACTTACACTCCGTCATTAGTACGTCAGTAGTCGAGGCGACAGTACTGTAGGTCTACCAGCGGCCTTAGCATAGCTACCGAGAAAGTGTTTCTTTGAGACCGACAAAGAGACGTTCAAGTGACGAATGCATAGAGGAAATCTGTCAATTTATTCCAACCATCTGTCAGTTTGTCTATACTTTTGTATCTACTAACGCTATGCTAGTCCTGCATAAGTTTGAAGCAATAGTATTTGTTGGTACTCGCTAGCAGCTACGGTAATTTTTAGTATAACGATTTTAATTCCTAAAGTGAGCGCTAGAGGCGATGTAAAATTTTGTCATAATAAAAATTTACGTAGTCATACAATTAATACAATTACTTTAAACACATGGTAAAGCCACTGTATTAACTTGAAATCTATTTACCAGGACGTCAGCACTGACTAGGTAGTCGACTGACGTCAGTTACTGACTCAATCAGTCATTAGTTCTGACTTTACTTATAGTAAGTCAGTTTATTGTTTTGCAAAAATAGTTTAGTGTCGCGAATTAGTTTATTACATTGCACCTAATCCGATTCTGCTGTTATATTAATCTTTTTAGCACTTAGGTACATTTTGACCTTAACAGCTTAATTTTTAGAGTTCTGTACTAGAAGTGTTCAAACGAGACTCTGTAGCTAAATCTTCGTTGTCTGTCCCCTTGTCTATATCCAGAATGTATCACAAGAATAGCAATAGCTAGAAATGTAAAAATTTTACATATAACGTGTATCTGTTGTCATCGACAACAGTGCTAATAGATAAACGTTATCTCTGAAAAGATGCGAATGAAAAAATCACAAAATAAAAATTAACTTTTAAACTGTACACATTGTAGATTAGAACGGAACTCTACATACGCTAGTTCAACTAGCACTTGGCCAATTTTTCATACTTTAACCATTATACGGTTCAAGTTTCATTGATTTACCTATTAAGACTCCGTCAGATTGTCGCTCGTCAGTAAAAGTAAATAAACGAAAGGCCATACGCGGTCAAGGCGCATCACTAAACGCGGAAATCCGGAAGAAGGAACCAGCCTCTCAGCTCAATAGATTCGTGATTGAAATAATGATTTAACTATGTCAATACAGATTATTGTATATATATTATTGTGTATGTAATGGAATTGAGTCGGCCTCTTTGATGTTTAAGTCGATGGTACAATTATGTATTGTAACTTGACCTCTACACTTCCTACTTTAAGATCAACGATCATTAAAGGTATACATACGTTATTTATACAATATACAGCCCATTAACATAATGACTGGGCGAAAAACTTTAAAAAAAGAAATTAATTAACATTAAGATTTATAAACCATATCCATTCTATACATATAATATTTATACATATAATAAAACAGTAATTTTGGAGTGTCTGTACATTTAATATTTTTATAAAATAATCAATGCTAAGGAACAGTAATAGAACACATATCGACAAGAAAAAGTTGTGTTTTTGTCTGTTTGTACGCGCGCATCTCAGAAACTACTGGACGGATTTGAATAAATCATTTTTTGTTAAATAGCTTATTTTTTATTATTAGGGCTGGGCAACATATACAAATTTTCCCGCGTGATTTACACATTTTTGCGCAACGAAGTTGCGGGTACCGACTAGTTCTGGGAATAAAATACCAATTATGTATATTATATTCGTAAAGTAGAAACTCGTCTCTCTAGGACAATAAATGTATTTCTCTCCGCCCTATAACCGGACGCAATTACCAAGTTGATGATGATTGTTTTCAGACAATACGCCATTCCTATCATTTGGCGTCGGCGCTTGATACTGTATCTGTGAGACATGCCTCCTTCATGCAGTTAAAGAGGGCGCCCTCTCGAGACCACTTCAAACTTCACGCCTTCATTAATTTCACTCACAAATTATATTGCTCAATAAATTGATCAGATACATTAATAAAGAGGAAAATAATTTCTTATAACAAATTTCGATCAAACCGTTGAAAGAAATTGAAAGAAGCGTCCAGCGCGTTTTCGTTTAAAAAGTTCTATTAATAACTTCTTTTTTCGGGATATCAAATATCCTATGTCCTTTTTTGGATATAACTCATACATACAGACATAGTGCATAGAAATAGTTCAAGTCACGATATGTCAAAGTATAAATGTCAAAATACCAATAAATATTGTTCTATTTATTTATAAACCAAATGCGAACAAAACAAACCATGGCACTCAGAGTCTTTGCTCTATCGATCTCTATTTCAAAGTGTAAAAAGCAATGTTACATTAACCTCTGGCTGGTAAAGTTCACTTACCTTCGCTTGACAGAAAAAAACAATTAAAAAAACAAAATGTCGTTATCGCGAAGGATTTCTGAGGCGAAATAAAAATGTGTAGAGTACGCATTGGCCCATTTTGATAAAGCATGACCACTCGACGCTCAGGTGCATTTAATGTGTTGGTCCGTTTAAAATAGTACAATGGTAGTCACGGCAAAAGAAATTCCCGTGAGGATTTTATGAACATTCCTCTATCAAAAACTTTGCAAAAGTTAAACATGACTTTATATATAAAGAGTTTTAACAACAAAAGAAAGATTTTTTAATTTATAATTTGTCAAAATTAACTCCGCAAAGTTTTATAATAACTTGGAAAATTAATAAATTAAGTAATGCTCTTGTTTTTATTTATATTTTATTTACAAATAAATGCGTCGGGAACTCTACCTTAAGTCTTTTTTAATAACCGATACTTTTTTTTTGCGTGAAAATATTTACGTCGGTGAAAATTCAGTAAGGTCGGGCCGACCGCGCACGCACACAAAAAGTTTAGCTTATAAGTTTATAATCAAGTGAGGTTTTTATCTTGTAGTCGCTGGCCGCCCGCCGCGCCGCGTGCATGTCAGTCCGGCTAGTCAAATGCAATAGCGCGTGTACGAAAAAAAAACAAAACGTTCCAGAAACAAAAAAAAAAACAAACGTCAAACCACGCGCCCGTTATGAAAGTGATGTGAAAAAGTTTTTCAGCGCTCTTCCGAGATTTCCCGCGACGCCTATTGTAAGACGTATAGGACGTGCAAATATGGTATTTTAAGTGTTTTTCTAACGTTGTATGTGTGTGTTTATTACATAAAGTGAGTTCAGTTACTAAAGCTGTGGTGAAGCAAAATTCAGTTAGATGTATGTGCGACATAATATACAACGGGACAAAACATGACGGCAAAGTTCGGCTATGTAAGTTTTTTCGCAATTTTTTTTCCTTTCAAAGTATTTTTTTACATAATGTTTTTTTTTATTTAGCGTAAAATTTCCGCAACAGTCTATAGATAAAATGTCCGCAATAAAATAAACACTTAAATTGGTATCCTTTATAAATAACATTATCATAAGTACCTGAACTAGATACTATATCTTTGTTTTGTTTCAATTATATGAAATAACAAAAATATATCGTACGTAAAAAGTAGGTGAATAAAATTATGTGTAGAGTTTCAAATTTTAAATATAAATTGTTAACTACTTGTTAGCAAAAAATTAAAAACACTTAAATTTAACCTACGTAGTATGGATTACGCAATGCTATTTTTTTTTGTTAACATCATATAATGTTCATAAGGAAAAAAAATTCTCGTCCTGAAAACCTATTTTCCGGCTAAAATAACATAATAACTTGTTCTACGTCTGTTATAGCTTGAAACACAATGCTTAATATTCTGTAGAGAATTTGTTCACAATATTCAATAAGCTAATTTTACAGCCCAGCTGATTTGTCTAGTTCATTCTCATCTTTAAAGATAATAATTATTATTGTTGTACGATAAAAGAATTAAAACGATTTTATTTTTCAATTCATCGTTAATGCTTATCTCGGTTGAACTTTATTATAAACAAGGAAAAATAATATTATTATTTAATAAATATTATAAACTTTAGTTTTTAATCGTAGGTATGTGAAATGTAAGCACTTAATTAATTTTTTCTGATAGAAGTATACTAGAAAGTTTATATTGTTGGACTTGAACGGAGCTACCGAGGACCGAATATTTATATATTTATTTACTAGTTGCTGTCCGCAAATGCGTTGCGCGAAAAATTCTATTTGTATATTGGGATAAAAAGTATCATATACGTTGCCTGGACTTAATAGCTCTTAAATAAGAAAAAAATTATTAAAATCCGTTTAGTAGTTCTGCAGATTACCGCGTACAAACAGACAAACTGGTAACTTTTTTTGTCGATTTGTGTTCTATTACTATTTCGCATTCATAACATTTGTCGTAAAAATTATTATCTATTCAGCTTAGAAGCAACATATAGTATATTATACAGCTCATACTCGTATACGGTATTTTACTACATCGCATATCACCCCTCGACTTTCTTACCGGAAAAGTAAAAGAAACCTATCACTTTACAATACGGCATTGTGGTTATTTATTGGGAAATGTGAAAACGTCTGCAATTGATACTGTGTAGTGAAGCCGTAGAAATCTACCGCTGCCGTATCGACTTTTGTGTCGGTACCGCGTTATACAATATTTGAATTTGTCGTGAGCCTTTGGTACCGGCTTTTGGGGTTAGAACGTAACTAGATGGAATCGCGCGATTTGGTGCTGCGTAAAAGCAACACGAAATCGGAACGTCGCACGTCCAGATATTTCAATTTTGTTTCATTAGGCGATCTAGATAATAAGTGTACATTGAAGTGTACAAAAGTCGCGGACGTATTGTATGGGCTCTCAGCCGCGTCTGACATCAGTCGCGGACGTTTTTGTTTAGGCTGTCAGTCGCGTCCGATCAGTTTGTTTTCAGCTTTATCGTCAAAACGTGCCTTTCATAACCTATAGCTCTACCATGAGTTTAAAGACAGCAAGTTTCGCTTGATACCGAGTGCGTTAATTGTGGCAAATCCACAGCGCCTCTAGCGGTCGTTTGCGGAACTAATTTTGCCTTTTACGTAGTCGGTATCGAGTATCGATGAATTCTATTGCTCCAAACTCCTGGTTTTCTTGGCTTTCTCCTGGCTCCTGGCTTTCAATTTCAGCGGACGGGCCGTATTTATCCTTTTTAGACACACAAAAAGGCATGGAAATGCGGCTCGACGTAGTATGTGCGTACCTTTACACGTGGTCATAGTAACGTGGTCACAGTGATTGTATATTATGTGTGTCAAATCAAACTTATCTCTCCGCTTATTTTCTTCTGGTAAACACAAGGTTTTTGACCTTACTAATACAATAGCGTAAAACATTTATACACAAATATAAAGCCAACAGTTAGCATGTAAAGTGGGAAGTGCATTCTGACGTGAAGCAGTTATCTTTTTTATATAAAATAAGCAAACGGACCACCTGATGGAATGCAACTACTGTAGATCACATCAGACATCACAAGCATCAGAAAATATTTAGACAATTGGAAAATAAGAAAGGTTACGAAGTTGGGCCTCTCGTTAAATAACTTAATCGACGAAAAGTTTCTGTGGGGCCGTCTAAGTTTTTCTTCCCAACCGGCCCATTAGTGTCGAAGCATGGGTCTCCCACAGCAAGATGCTACGGACCCAAGATGTTGTTATAGTTGCGCCATTGGTAACTATAAACAAAATTCAGATAAATCAGCCTTGACATTACACGTGTAGCATAAAAAGAATACTTTACAGATATGAGAAAATGTTAGGTTCTCTACGATTCAATTCAGTAGGACTATTATGTAAAAATAGCGATCAACAATTAGCAATAGCGATAGCGATGAACTCGCGTTCAATTACAAAACTTCAAAGCAACTATTTTTTTTATATACTCGTATATCGCAGAATTGTTAAAATTGCTTTTAAAATCCATACGTAAGGGATCATTGCGACTAGATTGCTCAATCGCATTATAGAAATTTGCGATTTTTTCTTTTGGAGCAATAATTGCGCAATTATTGTTATCGCGAGTTTTGTGATAGGCCTGCCGGTTCCGTTTAATATTTTGATGTCGTCTATGAAATAGCGCTTAACAGCGCTGTTAAATCACTCATATTATTACATACATGCATTTATTGGTCACAGTAAATAAAATGGCGCTGTTGTACTTATTGCTGTTGCTTTAATTGTAGAGACTCCGTCTTTTTCTAATACTTAAAAATTATTAAGCAAATATGAAGTCAAATTATTTCAAGAGATTTTTTTGTAATCTTTGTTTAGCTGAGACGCAGACGGGTTACCTGATGGAAAGCAACTGTCGTCGCCCATGGACACTCGCTGCCGCGTTGGGCCACCGGTAAACTCACTCACTGAACGAAAAATAGCCCAAGGCCGTTTAACGCCGGTTTGCTGTGAGGCCGTGGTATCACACCGGCCGTGTCGGCTCAGTTGTGCCGAAGCATGGTTCTCCCGCGGCAACGAGCATCCGTATTATGTACTACACGCCTCCATCGGGGTTCGAACCTGCACCCTCTCGAGTGCGAAGCGAAGGTCTTACCCACTAGGCCACGGACTTTAATGGCTCCTCTTCATAATCGGCGATAACATGGATGACATGTGGATTTGACGACCTCCGTGGCGCAGTGGTTGAGCTCTCTGGTAGCTCACGCCGGAGGTCGCGGCTTCAAATCCTGCAAACGGAACAAAAAGTTTTTTAATGTTTCTTGGTCATGGATGTGTATTAAATATGTGTATCATATAATAAAAATCTTAAATATGTGTTGTCTGGTACCCGTAACACTAGTCCCTCGGGTACTTAGCACGGGGCTAGATTGACGTGGATGACGTGGTGTGAAGCGTCCATAGATATTATTATATTATTATGTAGTCACTACCGGCTTGTTCGGCTTTGCTTGATAAACATTGTCTTTGAACACCTTTGATCAACTCACTGACTAAGTAGAAGAGATTGAAGTACTACAAATATAGATAAATGATAAAAAAATAAATAAAAAACAAAAAAGTCACAATTGCAAAAGAACAAAAAAAATGCATAAATGGCGGCCTTACTGCTGGAAGCAGTCTCTACCAGGCAACCTAAAAGGCGGCCTTACTGCTGGAAGCAGTCTCTACCAGGCAACCTAAATGGCGGCCTTACTGCTGGAAGCAGTCTCTACTAGGCAACCTAAAACGATTATCGATCTTCTACTTTGTTTATCCTGCAGTAGATTATAGAGAAAATCCCTTTCTTCGCATGCTGTTTAGTGTTATATTTTGCGCTAGTGAAGTCGAAGTATATATAAAGTTTTATGCACAATTCTCGGTAATAGATTTTATAATCACATAGAGTCATAGAGTAGTGTTAATTAATGCCACTGTAAGTCTTGTGCTAATTATTAGGTGTCAATTCACTTGCATTTTATGTGACATTGACAAAGGTCATTCGACTGCAACTGGAGCACATAATCAATTAATCATATAGAGAATCTATATAAAACACTGTTGCCCGCGACTCAGTTCGATTGGTAACTTGTATCTTGAAATGTTTCCTGACTTTTTTTGCTACAAACCTTAAGGAGCCCTAGAGCTTTCTAACGAATGCAAAACCGTGGGAATCAGTTCGTGCGTTCTGGAGTTATATCTTCAGGAATAAAAACCTGACTTATTTTATATAATAGATGATAAAGTAGGTGAGATTCGTTCTAGGGCTTTTTTAAGGGATTCGTTCTTGAGGCTTATAAAGTAGGTGAGATTCGTTCTATCACTTCTCGATTAAAGTATTATCTAGGTTTTGTATTTTAAAATAAATAAGCCTAGTTAACCACTTGCTGATGTCTTATAGGTTTTCCGCAATTTATTTGACAGATGAGGTATAGAGAAGCTGAAGGAGAAGTGGTGTGATACTTAAAGCTTTGGATACATACGTTGCTTTTTAGTTCTTATCCCGAAACAATAATCTTAGAATTCTGTATTCATATTGAGCGAAAGTATAAAAATAAGTCAGCAGAATACATTAGATCAAATAACTTTTTTTGTTTCAAAAATAAAAAAAAATCTTTACACGTTTGTAACATATGCCAGTACCCAGTAGTTTTTATAACATTGGTCAATCATAGACCAACGTATTAAATCAATATTTTGGCATGTTCTGCCCGCAGTATTTACAAGACGAGTCAGGGTTTTTTGTTGTGTGCACATATTAAGATACATAAGGTAAACAGCAAACAGAATGATACTACTTGTTCTGAGTGTTTAACTATAATTTGTGTTTGCTAACACTGGTGTATGCTGTAAAAATAGCAAATAGAATACGTCCTATTACCCACTAAAACTTTTATAAATCAATATAATTTTGCTATCGTACTGATATTATAAATGCGAAAGTTTATGAGTTTGAGAATGTGTATGTATATTTCCTTTTCACGCTTATACAGCTGGTCCGATTTCGATAATTTTTGGCATGAAGCCAGCTAGGTATTCTGGATTAACGCGTAGGCTACTTTTTATGCGAGTAACATCGGGGGGCACATCTAGTTTTTTTTATAATTATAAAAACTAATAATATCCTTCTATTTTTAACTGTAAAGAAATTTACTATTATTATTTTTTTATTTTTGCACGACCTCTTTGCTTTACAAAATCCTTAGGAAAATAACTAGATCTATTAATATTCTATATAGCACTCACACTGTACAGTGTAAGTGTAATACTGTAGAATTAATAATTTGTGTAAATAATTATATCGCAAACTAAATTCGCTGAAAACAGACACGTTAGTTTTACGCGGGCAATGCGATACTGAATTATAAAACACCATATTTTAGCTACCTGAAATTAATGGGTTTTTTGATCAACGCAGCACGCGACCGTGACCGACAAAATATAAGTCATTTTAAAGACTTACCCCCTTATTCAAAAAAATATTTAAACAGTGTTTAACTAATCAAGGTTGGTTGTCCCTTTCTGACGTGTGGAGTATTCAATATTCCAGAAAAGGACTGCGAATAATTGTAAGTTAAACACTGCTTAAATATTATTAAGAATAAGGAGATTACGGTTTAGCACAGAATTTCATTTCGACATCTATACATATAATAAAGCAGTAAAATTGCCGTTTCTGTACAATTAATATTTATTCAAAATAATCTATGTAAGGCACATTTTGAAGTTTAGTCTACAATCTACTGTATATATTGTATTGTGACTAGCCTCCAGTGTTCTGTAACAATAAGTTTCATTTACATAATCCTCATATTTTATGGTGAAATATAAAATTAATTTCGCAGATCGCAGCCACCGATAACTATGCTCATTTAAATACGGCTTTTTAAGGCCACCGTATTCGTAGAGGCCGATCAGGTTCGACCGATCACAAACCGTTCTGACCGAACTCTTTCATACACTTGGAAATACAATAAGCGAGTCCGATCAGGGTCCCGATTATCAATCATTCATTCGGTCACTTTATCCCAGGAATCAGGATGTACAAGGCTAGTTTTTGAGCTAGGATAGTAAGATAGTTTTCTTTTAAGCTGCCTTGACTAGCTTACCTTGGATTATCAAGTTTTCAATTTAGTTCACTAGCTTTGATATGAAGATATTATAGACACTAGCTTGAAAACTTAGCCGCGTGTATCCCAGGACCGAACAAGTAAGACATCAAAGCGAAATTCATGCTTAGATAAAAGGAACCCAAAACCGGCCTGTGATCAGTCCGACCGCAACGATCGATCTTCCTATATAAGAGGACCCTTAAGGTCTTATATTAGTAAAATATTTTTTAAAGTTGGAAATCGATAAGAGTATTTATATGCAAATTGATTATTATCCAGTTTTCATCTATTAAATACCTATATGCAAGCACATAATAATTTATGCGTTATTGTGTAATAAAACGATATTAGTAGTAATTTACTTTAATATAGCTATTTAATACAATGACTGTGTATGGACATTCCATATTAAATTGATAAAATTCCTTGCGAGTCGAGAATGATCCTTTGATCTTTAGGATTTTAAATAAAAAGCAATTTTTCCCTAAAATTACAATATTTTAAATGAGAAAATGTATTTGTCTGTTTGTCCTTTCTTTACGCCCTAACCAAGCAACCGATTGATAAAATTTTTTAGCCAGTTATAAAGCTGTTTTCCTTTTATATGTTTGTATAAATACTTGAGCACTAAGTTAGGTTTTACCATGATCAACTCTGGTCTCCATGTTTGTGCCTCATCAAAATTAGTCCAGTTGTTTTGGAGACATTTTTTTGATTCGGAAGGAAACTGAGGTGCGCCTGAAAAGGCTGAGGCGCCCCGGTGGCTTGTGAGACTCCTACTCACTAAAACCACCTGCGATTCGCCCTTAGCCATAGACAGAGGGGTGCTTAGATCTGTGTTACACAGGAACCATCCACGACCGATCGGTCTAACTCAACAGGGACTGTTCTTCCATCAAATTATTTCGCAGAACATTTTTAATGCTTAAGACAATACACAAACAATACTCTACCTAAACCTACATATTCGTTTATATTTACTACAATCGAACAATAACGTCATATTGTTTAAATATCATTGTTGTTAACAAAAACGGACGGACGCGACGTTCAATTTATTATTTCGTGTTTTGACACGTCCACTTATTAAACGTTAATAAAATTCCATAATTCATTTGTCATAACTCGTGACTATTATACTGATTAACTGCTGTACATAATTTAGAATCAAAATGGCTACCATGTTGCGGAACGTAATATTAGAGTTAGCTACTTAATAACTCGTAAATTATCCTAAATTACATAAATGGTGTAACTAAGGTCGCTAGAAATTTAATTCTAATGCTTTATTTTAAACTAACTCCAAGGTTAAATTCGCTACAGCCTGGAGGCTGAAAGCTCTGTTTGTTTACGGTTACCATATAAAAAATCAAAAGTTTAAAGAATAGGCCTAATTTCCATAAACAACCCTGAGATTTTTTTGCAGATTTTTTTTAACAATCCGTTTAAAACACACTTTTTAACGATCTCAAATCTTTAAAATTTACTGCATTTTGTCTTCAATCTTTTTTAGATTCTGTCTGAGAATTGCCGGCCAAATCCTGAGATATGGTAACCCTATTACTGTTAAATGTCCCTAAAAGTTCAGGGGAGTTATGTATGCCTCCTTCTGCCCTGTCTAGAAAATAAAAATATTTTATCACAAACTAGAAAACAGACGTATTTATATATTATAGCGTTTGACAGTAACAAACAGTGGTAACAAAGATGATAGTTACTATTTTCTGTAACCAAATTACGAGTATATGCTCATCATCAACTTTAATATGAGAAATTAACTAAACAGAACACAAAGTTGTCAAGCGCCGTTGCAGTGCATGCTATGTATCAAAGATGGTAATGTAAAATTATTTTCCCAGTTTTCTGCTTTTTTCTTAAAATTTCTTTTCTATAAACCCTTTTGATGAAACCGTTGTGATCGGTTCATGCGTCCTAGAGTTATAGCGTCAGAAAGGAAAATCCGACTTATTTTTATAAAATAGATTTTTTGTGTGTGAGCACAACTAATTTTTTTTATAAGATAAGGAATCGATCAGAATACATAAGTCTAAGGACAATAGCCACCGTCGCCCATCGATACTCGCAACATCAGAATAGTTACAGGTACGTTGCCGGGGTTTTAAAAGGTTGCTAAAGTCTAAGGAGTAAAGTATTAAATACAATTTACTTTTCAGTCGAAAGACAGTTTGCCTAGTTACAAAAAACATTTCCCAACTTTTCTCGTTATCGTCTTTATCGACATAAATGTATAGACAGGTAGCTAATATGTGTCCGAATTACGATAAGATTGTATAGTATCATGATTTTGATGATATTCTGCTAATTATATCTTCATAATTATCTTAGATATAGAATTAATTGGAACATAATATACGAATTCGTTAGCAAGTTGCAACGCGGTGTGCTACGGCGTAGCGATCTACGACGAAATCACAAGCCTATATTTTGTGCATACAGTCGATTGTTGGCGATAATAATATCATCCTATGTTCTACGAGTAATAAAAACTACAGAAGAGTAAACCAGTCTAAAATGAGGTCTACGAGGATTGTCAAAAATGTATACCTCATATCGTTTTTAGGACGTTAGACTAATGTTCAAATTTAAAATGGTATGGGAGTTACTTTTGCTTAGTTTTTATTACTTGCAGCTTCTGATATTACCATAATTAATACGATAAATCGTTACGTGTGTAGCGGATTTTATTACATATGTTAAAACGTCAACACAATAGACACGTCGGCCGATATTACATACGACGTCAAACCTTTACGGAAACATGTCTAAGTCAGGTTTCTGATATGTTCTGTGTATTGTAGTAATATCTACTGATATTATGTTGACGTTTTAACATCTGTGTAATAAAATCCGCTACACACGTGACGATTAATCGTTTCGATTATGGTGATACAATTGTGCGTATAATGCAAACTGTACGACAATTCGCAACGATTTGTCATATAAAGGAAACGATATGACGTTACGTGATTATGTAATACACGTAAAGGACTCATGAACTTAAAAAAAAATATCTTGTATAAGGAAAGATAAAAAAAATGTTAACCACCAGCGCAGCGTAGGAGAGCAAAAATATATTCGATTCGAAATTTTGTACTACTAAGTGGCGATATTCTATACCTATTTTATTTTATGCCGGCTAATGAGCCGATTATAATGATAATCATCGATGATGGTTGTTCGTAAATCAGTGCAATTATCGTGCAGGTATTCACACAATCGTTCCTAGTACTTTATCAACGAATTCATCAAAGACGATGATCGGCAAGCAGAACTTAGTATGGTGGTAAAAATATAACCTCTTTATATTAAATATCCCTCTGTTTTAAACTCATATACCCTTTTGTCTCCGATTATTTAAAAAAATAAAGGTGTCCGTCCACCTGAGGTCATATGCTAGTGGACAGACGACCTTGCCGCGTTCCCGATACACTATCGCCAGGTTAACATCGGTCAGCCATATTAAATCAATTAGCTGATAACACTGATCTTTGATCTGCCCTGTCCTTTCTTTTGTTTAATACACGACTATATGAGAGAAAGTGCGTTTTACTCACTTCATTAGTTTTTCGATATTTTGATGGGTGAACGACCGAGTCTTCGATCAAATATTATAAAGATTCACAGTTGCCGTCTAAAAAGTGTACCGGCAACCGCGCTTATAAGCGCTATTCTGCTTCTAGTCGCTACAAGACTGCGATTATGACGTTAGCAGCCGCTAAAAAAAAGAATTCATTCACTTTTTTATCCGAGGGAAAAAATAGTGGATAAGATAAAAATATCTCTTAAAATACGTGCAAAAGATCAACAAAATTAGTAACAGTATTTAGGCTTCGCAGACCTTTTTTTGAGCTACAGACACTCACAGTTTCACTCCACGTATATGCATAAAGCTCTGTATTAAAATTTCCAAAATGCCCTTTCGTATCTCCCCTAACAAGATGATTTACAAAGAATGCCAACCCCGCAAAATGCCTGTTATCAAAATTTTATCGTGTAATCAAAGGAGGGGAAAATCGAAAGGCTAAAATCTACTTATTACACTTGCCATGCAATTTTGAACGCTTAAGTACTCATATAAGGCAGGGATTAGATTGTTTCGATCGCTCTCGTTTTTCGCCCTTTGGATTTTTTAAGTGATTTTCATTTATTTATAAGGACGCAGGTGGTTTTCACTTAACTGCATTCTATGTAGAGTTAACCATTAAACGTGTTTATTATTATGGATGTTTATACCACTATTAGCCCAAAGTGAATTTGATTAATTATTAAAATTGATGCTTAAAAATCATAATAAAAAATTATTAAGAATTAATCAATCATAATCGATTTAAAACGATTAAAATTATTAAGTATTATCTTACTTACCAACTACACAGACAGATATAATATAGCCTACGTGTTAATACATAATGTCAGCTAATTCCATGCCAAATTTTTACTAAATTGCCTCAGCCGTTTAAGCGTGAAAAAGGAATTAAACTCGCTAACTTTCGCGTTAAATATTATATTATATAGTAGGATCGCCCTCAGATACAATAGTAACACATACATACATATATAATTAGATACCTACATTCGTTAAGGTAGATAGAAGTAGGTTTATGTACCATTGGGGAAATTGAAATAGAGCCAGTTGACGGACCTACATTATTCGGTCGGAATATGTCAATTCCATATATAAGTCAGGATCTGCCTACTTGGTTTGGTAACATAAGGCGATCAAGAACCGCAATCTGACTCTATTTTAGCTTCACTGATTATACTTAGTTTCATCAAAGCAATTGATTAATGATTAATACTAACAATAAAGATTAATGCTACTTTTTAAATCAAGTTTAATTTAACTTAATTAATTTTAATCAAATTAAATAATTGACTTAAAAAGGGAATTGCTTAATGCCTACCCTGGTTTATACTTTATCTAGTTTATCTATTTAACTTATTTAACAACATAATATTATATAAACTAGTATAGAATAATACCTTAATGTAAGGTCTAGATAAAAATAGCCCTTGATTAATCTGGAATCATCTATTTCAGGTTACCACAGCTTGCCGTCTCTGCGAAGATATTGTGCCTCCTGATGGTAAGTGTTTTTTTTTCTACTCTATTACAGGCTCTATTAAAATGGCGTTGATAATTTATCGGGACAATCATTTTGCAAGCACTCACACATCACTCACTGAACGAAACACAGCACAACGCCATTACAGGCCAGTTTTCTGTGAGGCCGAGGTATCTTTCCGGTTGAGCTGGCCTATTTGTGCCGAAGGATGGTTCTCCCACAGCAATGAGCATCCCTATTGAAATCGAAAAATGCTTCATTGGTACACTCCCCAGGGGTTTGAATGTGCACAGTCTCGAGTGCGGACCAAAGGTCTTACCCACATTTCACATTTACAACCGCACCTGTCCAGTGGTTTAGGTTATGCGTTGGTAGATCTCTATATCAGTCAGTCACTTTAGATTCTTATATATTTAAATAACATTTTTAATCTCTCTACTAACAAAGTTGATAAATTAAAATGCAATTTAAATGACGCACGCAACAAAAAACTTAAAGAAAAATTACCAAATTTATTTTAAGCACTGGCGCCAAGATAAGACACGTACATCCGCAAATTGAATTACCTATTATAATGATATAAATTTTGAATAAATACTTTAGAGTAAGAATTTAGGATTTGAAAATAACATTTTGGTGTATCGCTAGAACTCAGATGTATGGCATATAAAGTTTTAAGCCCATGGAAACTAATCTTAATGTCACCATCCCATTGTGAAGATCACGTCGTCTGGTGCTCTAAAGGTCTTAAAAATTTTACTGACTTCTAGCCAAATCTTCGATATCTCCCTGGAATAATTTGGGAATCATTGATTTTTATTAATATGCTTCTCAATCTAAAAAATCAATGATCTAAACCATTCTCAAATCCCAAAAAACACACAAAAATTTTCATTAAAATCGGTCCAATCATTTCCGAGGAGTTGAGTGACAAACAAACGCGCACAAAAATGTTTGATACATTATTGAGGTACAAGATAAGCTATAGGTATTTTGGTGTAGGAAAAGCTGGAGGCATATGTCCAGTCATACTGGTCAGCGGCAAAGAACCGTGGAAATTTGGGGAAGAGGCCTTTGCTCAGCAGCATCGAGCATATAACCAAAATAGCGAAAATAGTTTTGTCTGAAAAAAAAATCCGCCCAAAGGCACTACGTTCTGATTGGTCGGAAGTATCGTACGCATACACAGGTCTCTTAGTGCGAGCGTTAGTTGGTTGGCGGTTAATTTATCAGTGGTAAGAAACTGATAAGTTTCGGACGCGGATGGCTCACTTCTTATTGGTTATATGCTCGATGCCCAACAGTGAGACAGTATTGGCTTATAAATTATCTAATAAGAATAATAATTTAATTGAGTAGCAGAAAAACGTGCACTATCTCGTGTTTATGCGTACAGCGTGGTCGGCTTATCGCGTCTGAGGTTATGTACGATTATGGACTCGGCGTGTAATTACGAGAAAACTATTACTATATTATATTATAGGTAGATGTGATTTTTACATTCGTTTATACTAGTAACGACAACTATACTTTGAATAGAATTTATGCAGATTTAACGACTTTTTACAATAGCCAGTCTAATATGTGCCCAGCGATAGAGATGAATAGATAAACCGGTAAAAATCGCGAAAACGTGTAGACGAAATTTTGTCGTTGGTGCATCTTAGCTGGGCAGATCCAAACTGCTGAATCGATTCTGCAAAAATTTCATATGTAGATTTTTTCATAAAATCTCGAGATTTTGAAATTAGCTTAAAAATAAAATAAACTTTACACTAGACTACTGTCATGTTATAGAACTTCTGTCAACCATATTATACAAGTTCCCACACGTAAAGTAAATTTTATATTAAAAATAAACGTGGCTGTGTTCGGTAAATGATTTTCGTGTTGATACAGGGTAATGAGCGTCTTATACGTATAATTTAGTCGCATTACCGGCGGAGATGAAGAAATTAATTTCCAGATCATAATTTATTTTAATGTGAGTTATTAAATTGTTGGTGGTCCGTAAACTGTTTATAAAGGTTTTAAAGTTAATTGAATTTTATAACTTAAAAAGTACTTGCTCGAGTATATTACGCCGAAAGCCTAGTTTGATTTCTTTTATGCAGAAAACAAAGTCTGTTTAATCGTTTTGGTGCAAAACGTAAGAGGAAGTGTTAGTACCTTAAAAAAATTTAGTGTCAAAAAGAAGCTACCTTATCTTTAGATCGTTAATTTTTTATAGTCCTAAAACTGAAGTGTGCTCGTTTGAACGCGCTAATCTCAGGAAGTACTGGCCAGAATTGAAAAATTGTTTTTTGTGTTGGTCAGTCTCTTTACCGAGCAAGGCTATAGACTATTATAGTGTAACATCACTCTACAACTAAAAGGAGCCGAGCAGTAATCAAAAAATGTTGTAAAAACGGGCTAATTAGTAAAGTAGTCGCAGGAAACTTCTAGTAATAAATATCCAAACTTATAGTATTTTGCGAGTATGATAACTAAACACGCTATATGTATAATTCGTTATTTATACATATAGGTGTAGCAAATTTTTTCGAGGTCCTAAAAAGACAGACAGCTAGAAATATAATAGAAGAATCTTTCTATCCTGCACCCGTACGTACGAGTATGTGTATAATTCGTCATTTATACAAATAGCGTGTTTAGGTGTAGCCAATTTTTTCGAGCACCTAAAAAGATACACAGCTAGAAATATAATAGAAAACTCTTACTATCCTGCATTTATTGCTCATTTATTAGTTCAAAAGTAATGTACTTTTCCACTAAATGAACCAATAAATGAGCAAATATTTTTTAGCTACTGTTCTGTGTGTCAAGGCGAGGCTCTATTTGACGTTCAATCTCAAAATATTGATATGTAGGCCATGGAACATAAACACGTGGCTAATGTGTTTGCAAAAACATTTTGCTAGGATCGATTAAATGGAATATTTTTCATTATGCAACATGTTTTCAAACGTTTCAATAGTTTTTTTTTCTGTTGTTTTCAATCTAGCCTATCGTTGCATTTAGGCCTGGATTTATTGCTTTTGTAGTCCATGGCTAATGCTACGTCCTAGGGCGACGGGAGCGTCCTAGCCTCCCAGGAAGGCAGTGAACTTCGTAGATACACGCAGAAATAAAGTAGGCCACAATCATCAACAATGGAAATCCTTCACTGATTGCATTCTGGACTTAGTGTGCGTCTTATTATCTGCTTAATTTAAAGCCCAACCAAAATTGCGATATACGATATATTTTATCGTAATTTTGATTATCGTAGGCTTTGATGAGGCATTGTAAGAATAAACTAATGCACCTGCATGCTCTAGCATCTGGTTATGAATAAAAAAAATGACTAGATTACACTTGTAACACACATATTCATGCATGGATTATACAAGAATCCTATTTAAGAAGGTATCTTTTACAAGAAGCTATGTATTTCCTATGATGACATTTCGGACGCCGTCTACCGGCCGTCTCGTAAAATGCGCTTCTTATCAGCTAGTTCGACCTCCCTCGGCGACGGTAGGTAAATTATGACATAATTTGCACATAACCTACATTCCAGCTTTCCGATGCTAGTATATGATGTAGCTCATGTTTTGACCTGTGGTCTAGTGGTATAGAGGCTTCGTGTCTTTGATTCCTGTGATTGAACTGTTAATATTGCCATTTCTTAATTTGTATAAGGACGATACTAAATATATATAACATGTGACAATCCTTTGGACTTTTTGTAACAAAACAGGCGAAAAGTTGGACGTCGTAGCCTACCTTGAGTTTTGGAATGTTTGTGGTTTTTAATTAAGGTAACACCGTGGTGAAGCGACACGACACGACGTGACACTTCACTAGCATAGAATCACTACAAGTGTCGTAACTTACAAATGCAAAACTAACGTTTAACAAATAAACCGAGAGCTGGTAGCAATTTTTGAGTAGGTATTTGGGGCAAGCTGAAACTTTGTCATGCATCTCTCCTATACGGAATCGCAGACCTGGCTGGTGAGAAGCGGGACTAAAAAAACAAAACAAAATTCAAAAATATACAATTCTCTAGTGATGAAAAATCCTGTATAAAATTTTAAGGTTGCCAAAATAACAAATACATTTTTTACAAGTTGCAAGCATTTTTCACAAACTATTTTTGCACGCGCCTGGCAATGTGGAAAACCCCGATTAAATCATCTGGCTTATAATTTTTTCTATTCATTAAATATTCAACTACGACATATTATAAAAAATAGATATTGCCTTAGGAATATTTTTGGAATACAAAAACTTCCCGCTTCTCATCAGCCAAATCTGTAGTGCCGTATAAGGGTGTAATAGGAGAGTTCTATGTCAAGGTTTCAGCTTGCCTTAAATACCTACTCAAAATTTGCTATCAGCTCTCAGTTTAAAACGTCAGTTCTGTGGAATAGTGCGGTTAAAAGGGACTGTTTCAGAACTTCCTCATAAGTCTCCCTATCCACAACTTAACTGACAAATGAACTATGGAGATTCGGTTACATAAGTGGATAGCCTATCTGACGCTTATTTAAGCGGTGAAACCTTAACCCAATAAAATTACTGGCAAAATGATGAGCGTATGAATTGCATTACCTCGATCAGTTCTGTCGCTGGCAAGTGGCAACCTTGTAATAAGTATATATTAGATCATCAAATACTAGTGAGTTATTTTCCGAGTTCACCGCAGTACGACGTTAATCTGAACAGCGCTAAACTATCGATCACGTAACGTAACGTAACGGTTAGTGCGCCATTTCAATACGATTGTTCGATTAATAACCGGGATACACGAGACTAGTCTTTCTAGCCAGGACAGTAAGCCAGTTCTTTTTTTGTCCGACTGCGTCAGAAGGTTTATGTTTAAGGAGTATGTATGTTTGTATGTATAATATTTGTATTGTTTGGCTTCGCTCTGCAGCCTAAACGGCTTGAAGGATTGTAATGTATGAGGTATCGTTAAATTCGTCTTGATATGCATGTAACACCGGGTACATTAAAAAATTAAAAATATAAATGGCGTATTTTAAAGACAAAATTGTGAGGTTTCAAAAAACTTTTTCCGACCATTTAGGTCGCAAGTCACAAAAAAGAAGGGCTTTAAAAAGCCTTTCTAGAAATTTACATAACTTAATGTTTAAATTATAATGGTTCCTGCATTCGGGTTTTCTGTTTCTTGGACATTTAGCTTGTGGACTGCCTTGGCTGGATGAAGCTGGCTTGTCGACGAATTTACTCAGATTACTAACATAGAAATAAAGCAAGTTCTGTCTACACGAAGCCAGAAATACTAGCTTGCTAACTCACTGACACTAGTAGCTTTCTCTCTTTTGAAAATCTGGCCTCGTACACCCCGGGGCATTAGGACCTATCTTCACTTCACATCATTTATTAACATGAACATAATTCTTTTAATCCGCACACCTAGCTATAATCTTTTCACATGTATTTGCTTTAGATTACCAGTGCGTGTGTGGCCGGCTTAAGTCCGGTAGACGTAGATAAGGTGGACTTTACGGCTACTAGGTCGTATTCCCATGACTCGAATATCGCTTCGAACGCAGGGTAAATCGCTTGAATCCATACAATATACTTTTGTAGGCGATCAAGTGTGAAGACGAAGGCTAATTGACGTTCTTATTGTGATTTTAGAGCTAAATGTAAGACTAAAGCGACCAAACTAGACACTTCACTTCCATAAAAAGAACTTAAAAAATAGTTTTTCTTGCGTGAACCAAATATTTTTTCGATATTAAAAGTATCCTATGTCCTTACGTTTCCTGTGATTCGCAGTATATCCATGCCAAACTTTTCATATGGATACCACGAGAATTGTCTTTTAGTGTGTGCCTATCAAAGGGTAGTAAATACGACTTAATATTATGTGGTCAAAGGGGCACATTCTATTAAGTCGTATTCACATAGTAATAGCCAATTGAGGAAAAATTATGACACCAATTTGCGGTTTTTCGTAGATTAAATGGCAATTAACATTAGTCGTTATACTGTGAATTAGGAATACACACAAAATTATGTGTTATTACTATTAGCGATACGCAATTTGTATATCGTAATTATTTAGCTACAGACAGGGTATTTTTTTTAATCCTCGTCGAAGGAAGGACCCTGTGGACCTTGCGTCACTGCGATCCTTAAAGATCTATTGTGACTAAATATTTTTTTTATAAATAAGGGTATATTTTATAAAAAGAACCAATAGACCATCGGTACAAGCGCGCATTTTGACGTAGCGTGCCGGGCGGGCCGGGGCTCAGCGCAGCGCGTTATCACTCAATACAATTTGCATGAAGGCGGATTAATTTTCCGCTGTAACCCGTCACGCTGTGGCCCAGCATAGTTCGCTCTCTGTAAGAGTACTGGTTCGATGCCGCGTGAGGTGGATGGTCGCAGACGTCTATAAGCTATATGTGATTAAGCAAAAATTAATGCAAAGGTCTCAGTATATAAAAGAAAACTATTCTAAGTATCTGTATTATATAAAACTATGTAAAAAGTTACCTATGATGTACAATCGCATCATGAGCGATAAAATTTCAAGCGATGAGAGTAAATTATTTTTTTTTCCGTTTTGCATGCTTTATAATAACCTACTTTCATATTATCAGTTCAATTTGGGGTATAATGGGTATATTACGGCGACTCACTGGGCAGTGGCCAGGCTTATCTCACGCGAGCATTATTAACGGACGAATAAACGTTACTTATCATTGCTATACGGAAATTGAGCGACCAAAGCCGCGTGAAATGGATCATTGGGGTGAAAATGTCTTGTAGGGGACATTTCATTAACAAAACGCCGATAGAGGGTTATAAGGACCCCACACATTGCTATCAAAGAAAATGGTAGGCAAATTAGGTTTTGCTGTAGGGTTACGTCAAGTCATGACAGTGACTGCACCATAGGTTTGAAGCAATAGTATCAATACTTGATGCTCGCTACGTCAGTTTTATATTGCAAAATTATACAGCGCATCTCTGCCGTCCTCAAGCTTTAATGCCGTTAGCCAACATCTAGGCGTTTTTGACATTTTGATGCCATCATAATCAGAAGAAAAAGCTCTATCGACGTGTATTAGCAACATTTTTGTAGCTTTTTTAGCCATAGAGTTATTAAAATTAACATTGCCATTAACATTGACTAAGTAGTATGGCCGATCATATAGACGCTTACACGATGCCGAACAACGAACACCAGCGATTATGTAGAGGCTGCATAATGATAATCAGAGTTCAAATTTTAAAGTAGTTTTGTATATACAGCTTGGCAAATACGTGCATACACAATTTAAGAGAAAAGCTGGGTAATAAACCTTTCTTAACTTCACAAGTAGCGTTTTCTATCAGGAACTGTAAGAGGCATTAATTGCTTCGCGACATCAAGCGAAAAATAACACTTATCGCTATCACTAGAGATAATGGAAATAATTGTTAACATTATACAACAGTTACTGCAACAGTTACTAGCTGAGTTCAACGCAAGCCAAATGTAGAGAGGCTTATAAATTCATTTTCATACGCGTTAGAAGAATTTTTATGAGATTTAGGAGGCAAGTGAGCAGACGGGCTACCTGATTGAAAGCGGCTACCGTCGCCCATGGTCACTTGTGATAGCAGAAGCGTTGCCGGCCCTATTGAGGGGGGAACGGGAATAGGTACAGGATGAGGTGAATTTTCGCGTTCCACTTTCATTAACATAACACGTTGTATGTCTACATCAAACAAGGGTTTTTTGTAACTAGCTGGTGCCCGCAACTTCGTTGCTCAAAAATTTGCATATCACGCGGGAACCGTAAATTTTTACGGGATAAAAATTATCCTATATGTTGGCAAAAAAAACAATTTATTCAAATCCATCCAGTAGTACCTGAGATTAACGCGTACACACACAAACAGATAATAGATAAACAGACAACTTTTGTTTTGTCGATATGTGTTCTATTACTGTTCCTTAGAAGTTAGCACCCCTACATTGATTAAATATATAGACTCTCCAATTTTACTGTTTTATTATATGTATAGATTACTAACCATGAAAAATAGTTTTTCTTAACTACTTATCACATTAGATTTATAAGATTAAATAACATTATTTCAACTATTTATTGAAATGGTTATCAAACTATGTGAAATATTTAATATCAAAGTCAACTGATTAGATCGAACGCAAGTTATTTACATTAATAATTAGAAACTTCATGTCGTAATTACTACAACATGAACATCTATGGGGAACCAATAAAACTAAATAACGTTAAATTAATGGTGCCGTTAAAGTTAAATTAATTATGGAAATGCATTAAATTTTTTCATAATCGTAATTATTTTATAGCCACAAGATAGTTAATAAAATACCATCTTTATAAGCTAGTTAATAATTACAATAATAATTAATATTAATCGTGCACATTATAATTATTGAGGACATGTTTACATATAGAATTACAGTTGTTATTGTTTTGTATTATGCAATTTCATTCAAGGAATTTTAACTTGTGATGACCCACTTAGTATGGTAAACTCGCAAAGTATTTACAATTTTACCATTCTAAGGGCCTGTTTCACCGCTTAGTAAAAAAGTTTCTGTTAGGCTTATCACAACTTTTTTCACAGATTCTCCATAAACCGTTAACCAATATCTAGTCGAATTTGACATTTTGACGCCATCTCATTATCAATCAGAAAAAAAAATCTATCGACGTGTATTACCAAAATGTTTTTTTTATAGTCATCGAGTTATTAAAATCAATATTGCCATTTTTAAATACCAAGCCTCTAGAAAAATTGCCGCGTTTTTGCTTATAACTCAAAAAGTACTTTTCGTACATAGCGGCATTTTAGCTTGAGAGATGCAGCATACAACATATGTCATATAAAGTTGTGGATAGACTATCTGTAAGCGGTGAAACAGGCCCTAAGTGTGATTCGACAATAACGCGTTTGTATCGCTATATTAGCATGTTTCGATGCGACTAACAAGCACTAGTAGCGATGTAATCGCCCACAGAACATAGTGTGTAAGACTTTTGGTTTGCACTCGAGAGGGTGCAGATTCAAACCCCGGTGGAGGCGTGTACCAATGAGACATTTTTGATCTTTAGTACAAAATACGGATGCTCATTGCCGTGGGAGAGCCATGTTCATGATCCATATTCCCTATTCCCTAATAAAAAGCCGAAAATGCACTTGCGACCCTCCGAATTCGCGAGTGTCCATGGGCGAGGGCAGTTTTTTTCCATCAGGTAATCCGTCTGCTCGCTTGCCCCCTAAATATCATAAATATTTAAAAAATCGCAAAACGCGTGGTTACTTTGCAACCTAAAGACTGGAATTCAGATCGCACATCAGTGTCTTTCTTTTAAATCGATATGCAAATTTTAAATCTCAAAATATACTATGTACAATCAGAGTTGTAACAGATACATATTGTGGATCTAATTAATTTGGCCGGGTTATGCCAAACGTAGCCGAATGATCGCGACTAATATGGAAGTGACATATACCGACCAAATGACGTAGGTCCGTCAAGTGGCTCTCTTTCAATTTCAACATTACACATACAATGTATAATGGGATACATTGTATGTGTAATGTTGTGCTATGTATTATGGGGTGCCGAATATGAAGTATCACACGATCAACGATCATCACCGACTACCTTAGTGAGGTCCTCTTCGGCAGCACTCGCGTTACACCGCCATACTAAATAATCTCTAACTCACCTCACTATGTTTGTCTGTTTCGTTTTTTATAGTTTTATATACATATTTGTGTTGTAATATTTTTGTA
>JAOTAV010085887.1:0-11959 GCA_026546445.1 Cyclargus thomasi | reverse complement strand
TGCCACTTATATTCCCACATATAATATATATAACATAAGAAGCAATTTATTTTTTATTAATAATGCAATAAAAAGTCAACATTTAAAACTAACAAAGTATATTTTTTTCAGAGCAAATGCAGTGTTTGTGAGTGCACTTTATTTGATTCATCAAACAAATCAAATCCTCTATACTGTGAAGAACAAATCAGAATAAAGATCAGTAAGGAAGTTTTAAAAATTATAAAAATGTTAAGTATTATAAAGATATTCCTATGAATTATATGACATAGTTATTAGTAAAAAATAAATATTGTATAAAATAGTTATTATATTATAATTTAGTAAAAACTTTTTGTTAATATAGTATGGTACATTAAATGTGTTAACAATATTATCCAATAATGTATTATGATAACTATATCATTTTTAAACCTAATCTTTTTTAAATTCATTCCAATTTATATAGTTTTCATAACATAGTTAACTGAGGTAACGACGGAAATGGAATAAAATGTATACTATGTCCTTCCCATAGTTTTAACTACCTCTATACCACACGGCTTTCTCTTATATTATAGAGTTGGACTAAATGTTATAATTGTAAAGTAGTAAAATAAAAGTAAAAAAATATCTTTGGAAAACAAATAAAAGTATAAAATTTAAAAACTAATATTAGTTTTCAGATGTGACTATAGTCATGCTGTAAAGACTTTAAGGCTTTACAGCAAGTAGCTACAGCGTAAAGAATACACCTTAATATTTTTCGGAAAAGAATTATACCTATAGAAGTGCTTCATGACAATCTACATACACTTAAAATATGTAAACACTTAACACTAGTCCTTTCAATATACTTAAAATACAACAATACATTAAATGGTGTAATATCATATTTTTCTGCATAAAATATCTAATCTGCACCTATTTCTATATTATCTTTTTATTATTTAAATTTTTTTGTGTTATGACTAGTTAAATATAATGGTGTATGCGGTAAATAAACAATATGTAAATGAATGTTTTAAGTAGTGTTTAAAGGTGAGACCACGCTGGGCGCAACTTTACGGCATCGAAACTTCGCGAAACGTTATGTCAAAATATATTCCTTTTAAATTGATTTTGAAATCGAGAGAGAATTGACACGGCCGCGGGGGAGTTACTTCGCTGCTGAGGTAGTTGCGTCTAGTATGGTCTCATTTTAAGGTTGCTAATTTCAAGCTGTAAACAAAGAAGTATAATATCGTAATTTTATTAGTACATAATAATATTAATAAAGAGTTGTTAATTTTACTAATAAATGCTCAAAAATTTTTTAAATAGTTTTATTAGCCGATATTGTAGGTCCATCGTAAAACAGATTGTCACATAATCAGAGGTTAGATGCAGTTTATATCCCAAAATTTCAGGGCGTCCGGAGAAACTTGGCATTTGCACTGGGGCGCGTTTGAAATTTGTGCATCAGGAATTATGTCGATAAAGATATTAAAATTATTTCAGTGACTAGTCAGCCTTATCATAGAGCTAAAAGGGTGACTTATCTCTACCGTACCAGCTACTAAGAGCTAGGCCCACTAGTGCATTGCGCTGCGTTGCGTCGTCGGCTCGTCGCAACTGATCAACACAAACCTCAATCTATGCAACACTTTCGCTCCGTCGATGCACGACACCGCAACTAGGGTTTTCATTATGAGCTCCGACAGTGTAGCGCGTAACACTCCCTCCTGCTTCGTCTCTTGTCCGTCACACTGACCGACCTCTATATTATACTATAGAAATACGCATATAAATTGTATACATACGCGTAAATATTGTATTTATACACTTATTTATATAATAGGGTCTTTATATAATAGAGGTCAGTGGTCGCAATGGTGAAACGTCGCATGCGACGGCTGACGGCGCAATCAACGGGGCATCTCATAAAAAAATTATAAAAACGTCGCAGCAACGCACCAATGAGGCCTTCTGAGGCCAGGCCCCATTGGTGCGTCGCCAGGCTCTCAGAATAGTGAGTTATTCCTCTGGGAATAACTCACTATTCTGAGGGCCTGGCTGTAATTTGCAACACAAAACGCGTATTTTTAGGGATTACAAAGCCGTACATAGTGCATAGCTCATGCTGAAATATTATGATTAATGATACCCATTGTAAGTAGTGAAAATGTTCAGCATTTTTCTGTAACTCTGTTCACGAGTGAGTCATGGGATTTTTGTGGTAAGCTTAGAGAACCTTAAAATATTTTGTTTTTGCTTCGCTTTTTATAAACTAAGAAAAAGCGTTGAAAAATGGTTTTCGTGACCCTGCTGCATGGGTCATAAAGGCTGCGTTGTGATTCGTCAGTTCGTGCGGCGCGGACAATGGCGCGATGTCGTGCGCCCGCTCCCCGCTCCCGCGCCCGCCGCCTGCGCCGCCCGTGACACTTGACACACCGCGACCGGTGATCCACGACCTCACATATTTCCGCGTACACGTTTTTTACCTTTTCCGAAACAATTTTTGTACGTGGAATCCATTTGAATGGCGTGAACCCCAGAAAAAGTATAATATCAAATACTTAGTCATCAGAATCTAAAAAATGCGTCCAATCGCATCGTCACACCGTTGTGACACTAATTCTGTAAAGCATGTGTAAAACTCAAAAATTGCTTTTATAAAGCACTTAAGCTGTCCATAATGTGTATATCTAGAATGTAGATCGTATGTTATAAAAGATTTTAATAGAAGCAACACCTACCTACATTTTGTAGCAAACGATTTTTAGTCTCGGTATTTATTTTATAAAATAAGGGGGCAAATGAGCAAACGTTTTTCCTAACGGAAAGTAATTACCGTTGCCCATAACTACTTGGAACATCAGAAGAGTTGCAGGTGCGTTGCCGGTCTTTTAAGAGGGATTACACTCCCTTTTTGAAGGTCTGTCCGGAAATACTGCTGGCGATAGTTCATTATAGTTTTACTGTACGAGGCAGAAAGTTACGCGAAAAGCTCACGGTGGAAGATTTCGAAAATCACTTTCAGAGTTTGCGGAGTTTCGAAAATCTCCCCCCGTTAACAGAAAATAGTTAATATAAAATTAATAAAAACAAGAAATAAGAATTCCTTCTTAGGGATTATAATGTTACTTATATTGTAATGTATAAAATATCGTTAATCTTAACCATATAAAATAATCGTTAATCTTAACCAGTTAGGTTCATAGTTTTTTACAAAAGATCGATGTCCACGGTACATTTTTTCTAGATCAACTATATAAGCTTAGGGAAAAAGTCCTCGCTAGTAATGAAAGAATCTTCAAAGATAATATGTGTTTTGCATGTTGTGTTACGCAGGCTTAAGAGGATTGTGTACCAAACGGTTTTCATACAACGGGCCATTACGGAAAACGTTATAACTATCTAAACACTTACCTAGAGTAATGATTTTGTAATATGTTGTCGCAATGCCTCAGAACTAGGTTTCTATAATTTTGTTTTTTAAATATTGAATGTAGATTTGAAAATATTGAAATATTTTTTTGTATGAAATCACTAAAATGAAAAAATATCAAAATCTATGATAAATCTTTAAAAAAGCAAGCGAGGAAGCGTCCACAATCTCTATGCCTAAATACGAAATCCAAAAATACATTTTTCTGATGGGATTTCTGATTTAGGATGGGACGTTGAAGGTATCATTTGTATCCATTTAAAATTAGCATTACAAACTTGAAAAAAGCTAGTTGTCGATGCAACACATTCTTATGTATGGAGGCGAGGAGCATCCCCGATTGCTGCACATCAATCTCCGCTTCTAGTTGCAAAAACAAAGCATTTGTTATTGAAGATATTATCATTCGATAACAGAAGACGCTCGCGCGAACTTGATTTATACGGGCCATTTCGAGTTTAACATGATACAGATGCATAAAAGTCCAACAACAAATTTCCTGCCGGGATGGATGTTCATAAATATTTTAGTACTAATATTTTCGTATCCGTGGTTCGAAATACAGATTAATCTAGTTCGGACACAGATGACTCAAATTAATTGTACACCAAAGTCAAAATTATAATATTAACACTCTTATATTAACACTCTTATATTAAAAAAATGTGTAAAAAATAAAAAAAAATGTACTAATTTTTATGATGACGGATTAGATTTCATTTTTGTATCATTTTAATCATAAAATGACACAAACATGAAATCAAATCAGTTCACGATCACGTTCAGCAAAACTAAAGGATAGGTATAATATAATAATCGACACATCTAACCTTGGTTACAGTATGAAATATCTACGAATAGGTATTTGATTGATTCGTAGTGGATGTGTCCGCACTGAAAATTTTATTCGCTCAATTTTTTCACTACATCACATACATCTATTAATGTAGTAGGTACCTAGTAGTAAAATAAGTTGCAATTTTAAACACCACGGCACTTAAAATCTCCTTTAAAAGAATAACTCCGTTTGGTAAGTAAAATATGTATAATATAAAATAAAACAATAATGAATATATATAAATCTTTGTGCAAACTTTTTTTGGAAATTATAAGTTTAGGCTTTCGAGAGCTGTCTCTAGAAAAAAATCGTTCCTATAGGAATGAACTAGTTATTCTCAACTACATTCAAAACTGTCGGCGAGAGCTTCAATTTAAAGATAGGTGGCAGAGTGAAGATTCGAAACATATCGAAATCTATAAAAATTACCAATTTTAAAATCTCCAGGTTCATTCTAGGTAAATTAGTTTTTAGGTACAAACTTTAAGAGTAAGAGCGATTTTTTAAAATATTGTCCAGTCCTGCACGTTTCTTAACTTTCCTGAACAAAGAGAATCATCAAGAAAGTTGTATACCATGAATTACTCAGTCTGATGGCGACTCTCAGGGCTATAGGGTATATGGTTTGGGTTGTGACTGCATGGTGAGCTCGTTGATAGCTATATCCAGGATCACGGGTTTAAATCACGCCGACGGAACAAAAAGTTTTGCAATGTTCCTGGGTGTGTATTATGATGCACATGTAATACACACCCATGAGGATGTGTAATTAAGATTACATAAGTATTGTATAAAAATCTTGTATAATTAACAAAAAATTAAAACCGACTTTCAAAGGAAAAAACAAAACAAAAAAATAAAAAAGTATTAAATAAAATTTATTATTTAATAGTGCCTGTTTCAAATTCGGTGAGGCATTAGCCTATTTCCGTACACAATCTTCATTATTTTAAAGTCGGTACCAGCTAACTTGTCATGATTTGTCTAAATTTAAATTTTTGACTGGTACCGACTTCAAAATTTTGAAGACTGTGTACGGAATTAGGTTGATGCCTCACCGAATTCTGAAAGAGGCACTATTAAAGAATAAATTTTAGTTATTACGTTCTGAAAATATCATTTTTTAAAAAAATATTTTTTAAAACACAGTGACTTCAGAGCTTCGATTTAATCCGTTTTCGCTTTGCCTGACACTTAGGCCGATTGTCCACCAACGTTACCCGGGAACGAAAATATTTCGGCAAGATAAAATTCAACTTTATGACATAGACTACAGGTTTCATTTTCCATTAAGCCTTTAATGACGGCGACGACATTGACAATAGAGCAATGTCGCTAAAAAATAAACTTATAGCCAGGATCATAAAGTTGCATTTTATAGGGCCGAAATAATCTCGTTCCCGGTTGATGGTTTTGGTGGACAAACGGTGGTAGGCTAGCGCTTGTTACTTAAAAGCATGATCACAAATTTTGAGATGCTGTTTTCATTTATAAAAAGACCTTTATGAATGACTAGTTGATGACCGCAACTCCGTTGAGCAAAAATTTGTATATTACACGGGAACCGTACATTTTCCCAGGATAAAATTTGTTGCCCAGACCTTACAGCTATTAAACAAAAAAATATTTATTCAAATCTGTAGTTCCTGAAATTAGCGAGTACAAACATACAAATAGATAACTTTTTGTCAATATGTGTTCTATTAGTTTCTTAGCACTCCCACATTGATTATTTTGTAAAAATATTAAATGTACAGACACGCCAATTTTACTTTTTTATTATATGTATAGAAAACAGCATCTCAACATGTTTTGATCATGCTCTTAGTATTAGGCGCTGACTATAATTACGGGCCTTTGTGACATCTTGTTGGAGAGCTAGAAACTAAAATATCCTGAGCTTTCTTTTTAGAAAGCCTTCAGGGCCTTTGCCCTAAAATAAAACAGGGAAGACGACTACGTCTTAGTCACTATTACTAGCGCCATCTTGACAAAATATTCCGCATTTTCTTGTCAGTCAGAGAACCATCAGTTACGCTGTGTTGGTCGCATAATGTTCATGGGGGTTAGCATGGCGTTAGTAGACATACGAAAGTATAGATAAACTGACAGACTGATGGGATTAACTGAATGTTTTCCTTTGTGCTTCTGTCACTTTGTCCATCATTCTGTAGAAAAAACAGTTTTCGGTCGCCAAGCTATTATTGGCTGTGCACAACTTTTTTGAACTATTCTCCATAAATTATATGTCAGATAAGTCATTAATTATCATTTACGGTACTTATCAGAAAGTGGTGAAACAGGCCCTTAGTAGCTAAAGTCATTAAATAAGGTTAAATTTAACAACCGTTAACGATACAATTAAACGGACTTGTCACCCAAATTGAACATATCAGTAAATAATAACATTTAGAGCCAGTTTCACCATTTTCCACAACTTGTCTGACAGAAGTATGGATAATCTGTTACATAAGTTGTTAATAGCCTTCCGACACTTCGTCGAACGATCAATATGTGTAAAAAGCCCTAGTTAGTTGCAGCATGTCCCTGATAAATGTGGGATAGGCTAACCACAATTTAGTTTTCAGTTCCTAACTTATCTATTAGTTAAGTTGTGTTCAGCCTATATAGAACATGTCGGGAACTAAGGGTGTGTCCTGTCTCTTTGTTTGTCTGGTACCTGTTTATGCTTTAAAAGCTCTTCCGTGTGGAAATATCTTGGGTCCTGGGAAAAGATATCTCGTTACCTTTCAAAACTTTTTATAGACGAATTTCTACGCAACCGTGTAGCATGTGTGATTTGGTATACTAACTACAATACGTTTGGCTGAATATTGTAAAAGTAACCAAGTGAAACTATGACTGAAGCCGATGAACTAGCCAAATTGGGAGCACATTAATCAGAACGTAGAACTATCGTAATAGCTACATTGAAGTTGACACAGATACCGAGAATCATAAAGTCTGGCAGGATACCAGAATTTCCTGAAGAACATCATTCACTGGAGACAACGTAAGCATCATTTTTATTAATGACAAACATTCCCAATTTATTACTAAAAGTTTGATAGAGCCCTTGTCTTAAGGAAAATACTATTCGACAGACAATAAAACTTTTGCCTTAATAATTGTGCAGGCTGCAAAAGTACGCTTTCCGTATTATGTTTTCGAATGTGTTTTCCGCATTTGGACCCTCGAATGCATTGAATCAGTAGAAAATTTGGTGTCCGAAATCCGAATGCGGAAAACGAATTTGGAAACAATTTTAAGATACTCGCCGTCTTTTAACTAAGTGTATGCCAGAAATCAAGTCTGTTGGTTGCTTCGTTAAAGATGTGAAGGAAGGACACTCAATCAAACAAAATATTACGCAATATTAATAAAAAAAAAATATTCATTAATATTCAAATTCAAATTTATTAATCAAAAATTATTTTACAAAATCTGCGGTAGATAAATCCCCATACTAGGCGACGCCTGTCCTGTGGGGACGGAAAGAAGTTTTGAATAGTTTTTTTATAATTGAAGACATAAGTGGACGAAGGGCGTAACAGTTTAAAAACTTCTGGATTTTTGCGTAAATGGACGCCTTAGAAATGGAAAAACGATTTGAAATTAAAACTACTACTACTAACTAGATAATGAAATTGCTAAATTACAAGATTTATTAAGTTGCTCGCTTCTTCCACTTATGTCTTCAATTACAAATTTTGATTATTCTTTCATCTTTCAATTTACATTACAACAACAGTTTTAATACAATTAAAAGAAGCTATCTAGTTTGTGTGTGTATGACGTGTAAGTGTGTGAATGTGGAGTAATTAATCCTTCAGATTCCTCATAGGAAATACCACCAAGGGTTTCGTAGAGAACTATATTTTCTAGTGAGAATAAGAAAAGGTTACTAGAAATGTTAATTTCATTTTGTTTACATCTACAAGTCTGTCCTATTTCTTAATATGTATGCATAGAGTTCCATAAATATTTTGATCTTTAGCAGATTTAGTTCGGGACATATGTAAATAATGCATGGGCATTTATTGATTTGATAGTACTTAATAAAGTACTTACTAACGAACTGAACAAAATTATTACAGTTTAAACTATTGTCTTTGAGTATTTGAATATTTTAAATATAAATAATGCAAGTCGTAGATAATATTATCCCTAATCCTAATACACTATAAAAAAGATAAGTCTACCGCCCTTTTCTGTACATAATCTTGTTTTTACGTGTAAGTCTATTTATACTGAGTGGAATCTTATACATACCAACTCGGTGTGATTTCCGAGTTCTCCCAGGGCGGCTTAGACTGCTTCTGAAAGCCGGCGCCTCCGCCCGCAAACATTAAAACAATCTTTGCAAACAAACACACAAGAAGACGCACTACACTGCACAATTTCACTGGCACTTCATCTCATTGTTTATGTCGAATTTGTGTAAAACAGTGAGTTTTCTCGAGTCTCATCGCGCTTTGCTATCCGCGCTTGATACGCGGGCGTGTTTTATTTTTGGGCGCGCAGTTATTTTTCTATCATTTACGTAATTTCGTACAATCGCTGTTTTATGATCGCCTAATTGCCGGCGTTGTCGTTAAATCGTTAATTATTGAACATTTTAACGAATATTTGGTCATTTTTTACATTTTGAATGAAAGTGTGCCGTAGAGACGATACTTGTAAACATATTATACTATTATTAAGCTGTAAAAAGAGCATAATATCATATTCGATCGAACTAAGAAACCTTTTTGGAAGATCGTTGAAAAAATTCAACTACACTCATATATTTTATTTTCAATTACCGCTTACATCAAATCGTTTAGGTTGAAATATAATATAAATTATGTGATAATCACAATATTCCGTCTTTTCGTCGTTACGTTAGATGAAATTATTACTTTTCTGCGTGCCTTAAATAATATTAGGTAGTAGGTATACACAAATAACTGTTACTTGAAGACGCTAAGGTAAAGAAAATATAATAATTTGCTAGACGAATTTATTGCATGGTTATCATAATTTTGGTATCATTATGCCGGCGATTTAAGATTTTAGGTGGTGCAACTAACATTCTCGGAGTAGTCACAAATGTTGTTTTTGGCGTCAAAGTACAAACCCTGAGGGCACTCAAGGCATATTGGTGGCAGTTGCGGTGCGATGCAGGCGTAGAAAACTCGGCAGTCACGTGAATAAGGGTAAAGCCTGTGCAGATTGTCCATCTCCATGTTATCACATGACACATCGGACAATGAGTAATTCCTACAGCTAAGCACGTACTGCTTCTCGACTGACCTGAAAATATAATAAAAAAATTAAAATACAAAACCTTGTGTTGGAATAAAGTATTTTTGTTCAAACATTTGCGCATTACATCGGCTTAGCCGATTTTAATCAGAGTGTCCAGTGCGTTTTTTTTTGCATTGAGAAATAGCAAATGGGAGGTCTTACTGCTACAGCGGTTTTTACCAGCAAGCCATTTGAATTTGTCAGTGTCTATTCTTCATGGTCAAATGCGAAAAGAAAAACTCGCAATCAGCACTCAGGTCTAAGAACGAAATATTCTTGAATCAAAATATAACAATACTCAAAAAATAAATTGAATTTGGCTTATTCCTTCGAGTGCTAAGTTTTCATAGACAGACAAAAACACACAGACCGGTAAATCACACCTCTTTTCGTATTAGAGGTAAAAACTACTAATAAATAATAATTAATAAACAATTCATGAATACTTTATAAACCAAGCCAACCGAGGTACTTATTTGTTGATTTATTGTTAAATTAAAAATATTATTTATTAAGTCTGATCCAATTGTTTAAGTTTCAATTAACAATATGTATTCCGAAGGTGATGATGATTAGTCCAATAACAGACAGGATCGTTTGACTTACACTACTTCAACAGCTGTAGAGCGACTTTCAACGACGGCGATAGCAATGGTTGTCGCCAGCACCACTGAGAATGCGAGGAAACGAGCCATGTTGATGATCAAAGCTTTCGTGTGCAGGTTGAAGCTCAGACTCGGATACACCCAAAGGAATACTTCGATTTACTATGTCATAATTTAATAAAACTCTACTATTTATACTACATTCAAGTGGTTTGTGTATTTAGAACAATTAAATTAGTACATTTCGTTTTCTACTTATCGAATCGTTTGTAATGGCGGCCGGCTTTAGTAGTTTTGAAGTGCTTTCGTGTTATGTACAATCAGGGAAGTAGATACAGATCGTGGGTTTAAGTAATTTCGTCGGATTGTGTCAATCTCAGTCGACAGATTACGACTTATATGAAATTGACATATTCCGACCAAATGACGTAGGTCCGTCAACTGGCTCTCTTTTAATTCCCCCATTAAACTTCCCACCAAAAACATTCTGTAAAAAAGCAGGCCAAATCTCGATTGAGCTGCTTGTTTATTTTTAAAAACTAATGAAATCCAGACACAAGCAGGCGTGCCAAGTCAAAGGCTCTTTCCTGCGATTTGTTTATTATTAGAGTAAATGTTATATGATGCCTTTGACTATACTTTATTGGTAGATAGATGCAAGTCAACGGCAACTAAAATAGAGGGCTGAAAATGCGGCGAAATGGTTTCTGTTGTAAAGATGGTATGGCAGTGTTTGCTTCCCGCTCGACTTAGCGGTGACTCTGCCGTGCCACCAGATTTTGCGAAAGAACTGATGCATGAAGTCACATTCTTTCAAGAGGAATCAAGTCCAAGATGACCCCTGTGGCTCAGTTGGTTTAAGCGCGTTAGTAGCTTAAGCCGGGCTTAAGCTACCGAAAGGGTTCGAATCCCGTCAACCGAGCAAAAACTTTTTCAATGTTCCTTAAAATTATAGTGTAGTATAAATATTAAATAAATTCCCGCTGTCCCCGTAATACAAGTCTCTCGGGTACTTCTCACGGGACCAGACGGACGTGATGTGAAGCGTCCATAGATATTACTGTTATCATTCGGTACAAAAAGACAAAACTACATAATAAGTGTAATGTGTGGTAATACGAGTAACCATATGTTAGGCTGTTTGTAGGAAAGTTTGGATGTCACAAAAATTATCACAGTCACATTGTTTATTTTATGATGAAAACATTTGTAAAGAACGAAGTTTGGTTTGATTTCTGAAATCGAAGTACAAAGAACAACCAAGACATGAGCGTATTTTCAGATTGCGCGCCCCGGGCTCCTCTAGCTTTCGACCACATCACCTTACTATACCTATCTATACCATTACTATACCTATCGTGGCTTGCCGCCCCAAGCTGATTGACGGATTTTGATGAAAATTTGTAAACAGACGGGGTATGAGCTGATTAAAAATACGGGTATGCCCAACAAAAACGGGACAGGTGTCGCCTATGGTAGCTCTGCCACTGTATACATATGCAATAAGCATAGATAACGTCACTACATATTAGCCGGATCGCTAAAAATCCGTATATTCGCAGATATGGATCCGTATTCGTATATTTCATGTCAAGATCCGCGAATACGGATACGGATCTTGATTTCGGCGCAGTGCTCGATAAAGATAGCCTATTTAGTACCTTTTAATTACGTAATATCGCATAGTAAGTTGCGACCATAAATGTTCCCGAAACAAAGGTGCTAAATATTTGATTTCAAGAAATTAATTCTAAACAATACTGTTATTCTCAACATATTAGGTCATTAAAAATTAAAAAACTAAAATAAATACTAACA
>JAOTAV010085876.1:0-11961 GCA_026546445.1 Cyclargus thomasi | reverse complement strand
AAAGCACAACCCCCCCAACCCCACCCCCCCCCCCCCCCCCACCCCCCGGCCGGCGCCCCAAAGAAATATTTTTTTTAAATATTTTAGTTTGAAATAAATGTGATTTTTTTTCTGCATTAAGTTTTTACCGTATTATAGTAATTAAGGGGGGGGGCATGAAAATTTTATTTTTGGCTCGGGGAGGCTTGACGATATGAAGGTTGGAAAAACCTGGTCTCACTACTGTCGTTTTTGAGATACAGCCTGAAGACAGACACATGGACAGACATCGATTGCGCGTTCGCGGTGGACAACTCAGTAGTTATTTTTTATTATATTTAGGGGGCAATCAGCATCTGTATCATGTACTTGAGATCGGAAAATCTGTCATGGATACACGCCTCCACCCGGGTTTGAACCTGCACCCTCTCGAGTGCGGACCAAAGGTCTTACCCACTAGACTACGGACGCTCTTAAGTCTAACTCTAACGATAGTAATAGTAAGTATATATTATCTATATATTATATATTTATCCTCTAAGTCTATGACAAAAAACGAGACGACGGGTTATTCCGTCAGGGCTAAAAATAACAAACAGACATACACACTTACATATTCATAATATAGTATGAATAAAAAAAAATCGCAAGTGTGTCCGCGGTGAACAACTGGTCTAACTCTTATGATAATGATGATGATTAATCGCAAGCCACGCTCGATTACTCCGCGGGAAATTTCGCCCTTTCCATCAATTTAGAAAACCTTTTACTAAATAAAGTTATTTCCATGGTTATGCAAAAACTAATGGCCCCTTAATGTATACAATAGTGATTTATTGAGAGTCGAATAAGAAAAATGATTCTAAACAGAGCCGCTTCACAGGGTACGATGTTTCCACGTTGCCGTGCTAAACTTAACACAAAAATCAAATGAAATGCTTCTTTATGCCATGAATGATGATAATAATAATAATATCTATTATTATTATCATTCATGGCATAAAGAAGTATTTCATTCGCTTTACACTACGTCAGTCTGGCCCCGTGCTAAGTATCCGAGGGTGTTACGGGTACCGGACAACGGAAATATATTTAATACTTTTATACTATACACATATTTAAGATTTTTATTATATGATACACACAGTCGGCGGGATTCGAACCTTCGACCCCCGGCTTAAGCTACCAACGCGTTTACCAACTGAGCCACATAAGTCGTCAATGGGTTTCGTCTTCTGATGACATTAGTCTAGCTGCACATGACGCCGCTTCGTGTGCGTGAAGCAAAATGAAACCTATAGCTTACATCAACAGTGGCGTTTTATTTATTGTGTCGTGGCCGCTTGCAGTCAAGATCAAAACGCTATTTAAAAGCTTGTGATATTTTGTTTGTTATTACCAAATCCATACTTCCTAATGTTATAAATTCGAAAATGTGATTGTCTGGTTGTCGCGTCCTGGTCACTTGATGGAAAGCAATTGCCGTCGCCCATTCACACTCCTAAAATCAGAAGATCTGGTGACGTCATGTTGTCGCTCATGGAGATAAATGGAGGAGTCCATGGAGACGCTTTTTTGTCAGCGGGATATTTATTGTCAAGCCTACTAATATTATGAATGCGAAAGTTTGAGTGTGTGTGTTTGAGTGTTTATTACATATTCACGCTTAAACGGCTGGACTTTGGCTTTGATCTAGCAGATATTTTGTATTAATACATAGGCTACTTTTTACGCAAGTAGCACCGCAGGGCACAGCTAGTTCAAACATAATATTTTAAATACTACATTATCGTAATGAAACTATTTATAAGGTCTTTTGTTGATATTTTCAGAAAGCTAATCCTTGAATACATAGAAATAACTTCATATTCCAAAAATTATACCACAAATAATATATTATAATAACCAAAGTTATTAAAATACATTACACACTGCATTTAAATATTCGCAATTTACGCATTTTTACCGGATCAAGGCACACGATATATCGTATCGTCCGGCCTAAAGCCTAGAAGCTCTTTAGTTGATTATCGAATGGCGTGGCGTCTTGATGCCGATTCTGAGCTGACCATTAATACAATTTTATAATAAATAATGATCGCAACATCTAATTACTGTACTAAGTATCTTTAATGATTACTTACGGATAGTAGGTTTTGTAAAAAAAGTCTATGATGCGATTAAAAAACCGTAAAAGACCCACAGATATAGTTTTTTTAAAGGATTGAGCGTCGTAATTTAATGTTTTTAAAAACTTTATATTACTAAAGACAGAGAGTTATTTACAGCATCACAGTTATAGGCGTGAGGTTAAAAACAATGTTCTGTTAACTTAACTTTATCAATTTTAAAAGAGACAAAAAATATATATTTTTTTATTTATACTAATCTATAAAGCTGAATAATTTGTTTGTTTCTTTGTTTGATCGCGCTAATCTCAAAAACTACTCGTCGGTCAGAATTGAAAAAATATTTTTATGTATTGGTTACTTCATTAATTAAGGCTACAAAACATCACACTTCGACCAACAGGAGCCGAGCAGTAATCAAAAATTTTGTAGAAATGTTTTACGCGGACGTATTCTCCCGCAATAACTAGTTATAATACACGAACGAAAAGTTCTCAACTAGTCCGTGAAAGATAACTCTAATTTTAAGGCTTTTATTTACTTTACCCTTTTCTATTTATATTTATTCAAGTTCGCTTCAAATAAGTTGATCCCACAAAATGGCAGCGGTGTCGGTGATGTACTAAACGACTAGACCTGCCATATATATATATATATAATAACAAGTCCTGTCTGACTGACTGATTCATATGCGCCGAGCAAAAACTGTTAAAGCTACAGCCATGAAATTCGGTGAGTAGGATTGTTTTATTGGGTAGACACCCGCTAAGAAAGGAATTCTAAAAATTTTTATGAAAGTTTGTCATTTGTTTAGTTAAAAATATTAAATTTTATTTCTGAGCTACTGATTCCAAATATGTAAATAAATACGTGTTTAAGCATTTTTTGAAATTCTACTCCTAAGAAGGTGAAAAGGGGGTTAAGCTCTCTATAAATTTATCTATGCAAGTTCGTCATTTCTTAAGTCAGAGACCTAAAATTTTGTTTCCAATATTTCATAAAAGTGTTTAAGCGTTTTATGAAATTTTACTTCCAAAGGGTAAAATATGGATTGAAAGTTTCTATGAAAATAGTTTTAAATGCGAGCGAAGTCGCGAGAAAAAGCTAGTTTAATATAAGACCAGATTTTGTCCACGACTGCGACGTCAAGAAACGGCGTGAAGAAATAAATCTTCTTGTAAGTCATCCTTTGTAAGTATGATGCTTTTCTAAGACTAAAAGTAGCCTATGTTATTCTGCATCCTTTCAACTTTTATACATTCGCTCAAGATTGGCGGTATGGTTCATTAACCCTGTGTCAAAAAAATTGTCATTTCCATATAAGACGCGGTTGTAAACAAAGTGTTGTGTTTGTTTGTTTTTGACAATCGCGTTTTGTACAGAAATTCGACAGAGAGGTTAATAACCAACCATCCGTCAATCTATATATAGTCTATGCAAAAAATCAAGTTGATTTATCGCTTCGTTTGATCGTGTAAAAAGGACAAACTAACAAACTGTTAAGTTTTAAACTTTCAAGTTGCGTTATAATTTAAACTTATTAACGGGACTGAACGTAGCTCATTCTTGTAACCATAATACGATTAACATTAAAAGTAGAAAAAAAAACCAAAACAATTAAGATATTCTAAGTTTAAGTAACGTATCTATTTAATACAGATCTTTGGCTAAACTTGTTTTTCAGCCATCACGCGCTCGCTAAATTTATACCAGTATTTTGCATGTCTGAGATGTAAAAACTAGCAGATATTTCATTTTGTATTTACAGAATTCACAATTTCGCTCTAAACCGTTGCAACTTTATAAACTCAAGCTTTACTTACAAACGTTTTATGTAGTTTATAATTTCGCATTTATACTTTTCAAAGTGCAGAGTTTTGGGGTTCCGGACGCAAAGGGTGATAACGGAACCCTATTAATAAGACTTCGACGTTTGTCCGTCTGTCTCTCTGTCTGTATGTCTCCAGGCTGTATCTCAAGAACGGTATTAGCTAGAGACTTGAAATTTTCACAGATTATGTATTTCTATTTCAGCTATAACAACAAACACAAATATATATATATATATATATATAAAAAGGAGAGTTCATACAACAAACGTGTTTTTTTTTGCCATTTTTCGCTCGATACCAGTTATGGCAATAGGTAGGCACATGAAATGTTTGCAAAATACTTAGTTGTTTTTATACTTTAGTAATTAAAAATAAAATTAATAATTAGTGGAATCGGGCGTTACTTTGCGTAAATCCATGGCCTTAAGTTTAGTAAATTAAGATTTTTAGCAATATTCCGCGAAATTAACCTCAACCTGCAAGTAAAAATGAGGGTTGAGAACGTCGACGCGCGTTTCGCCCCAACACAGGGGCGTCCTCAGGATGTGGATTCTAAATTGCCAAAAATCTTAATTTACTTAACTTAAAATAAATAATTATAAGGGAGGACTCTCATGCAATGTTTGCTCTAATATGGTACGGAACACTAAGCTGATTTTTATTGTATTTTGATTTCAGATTTTGATATCAGAAAAAAAATCAAACGGAACTACTAATATTACGAAACATGCGAAAGTGGGACAGTAAATGGAGAAAACACGCTAAGGACCTGTTTCACCGATACTGTTAAATTTTCTGTTAGGCTATCGGCAACTTTTTTGACAGATTCTCCATAAAATCTGTCAAATAAAGTTGTATCTGTCAAATAAATAGACTATCTGTAAGCGCTGCACCAGGCCCTGGCATCTGGCCCCTTAGACATGTGGTAGCCGATTATAGTAAACGCAAATGTTTTTTTAAGGGATTAACAAAGTAGAATGAAAACTTACTTTTAAGAAATCGTAACGTACGCGCAATTTAGGATTGCTTCAAAGCGCGTTTGCTGAAAAGACTAGAATAAAAAAATACCAGTCCAGCAATCTTGCCGTGGGAGAGCCATACTTCGGCACGAACATGCCTGCTCGACCGGAATGATACCACGGCCTTCCAAGGAAACTGGCGTGAAACGGCGTTACGCTGTGTTTCGTCCGATGAGTTTATCAGTGGGCCAACTTTCTAATCAACTACCCCTATTTCCTATTATCTCATGAGAGCCGACAACGCACCTGCGACTCAGTGTCCATGGGAGACGGCAGTTGCTTTCCATCAGGTAACCCGTCTACTCGCTTGCCCCTTAAATATCATAAAAAATCTATTGATCACTCTTTCCGAAATCCTGACCAAACTGATTGACTAAATTGATATCTGATTAAAGTTGTAACCTCGCTTAGTCAATTTCAATATTTAATCTGAACCTACTTACATATACTGGTAAATAAAAAAAATGTATGGCTCATGTCCGATAAATCAATTTCGACGACCACACCTGCATAGCCCGAAATATATTTCGGGGTATACAAGACTATACAATAAAACCTAGCCAGCATCAAAGACGCAACTAAAAACAAACCACCCTGACTCCTGATTAGTCGAAAATCAGTCTGTGGAAATTCGGCGGAGCTTATCATCCAAACCGTAAAGGATATTCGCAGCTCAATTTAAGGCTTCCAGGCAAATACATTCCTTAGTAATTACAAGCATAAAGGCAAAGAACACATACCGAATTAATACACGCTAGGCGGAATCAAAGGACTCCACACGAGCAATAGAAAACAATACAGACCAAACAATGCAAGCTACGTCACGGCTGTGACGTCTAATGCTATTGTCGTTACCCAGTCAACCCCAAATAGCTCTTAAAGCGACGGAATAGAAACAATTATTGCGTACGCAGTAATTGAGTTAAGGTGCACAGAATTTGGGATGCCGTACGAGATACGCACGGTGAAATGATAAATCGGTCAGACGTTTCTGACGCTTAAGACCACGCCGATATAGCTCGAAATCGCGTGAGTGAATTCGAAATAGATACACCTGATGGATATCCTGTACTATATAGGCAAATAGATACGTAAGCAATTTCAGTTTACAATGGAGTATTTTATGAAGCAGAGTAATCGACATATGAAATACAACCAGAGTCAACAGTGACCAATAAGAGCATCAAGTTACAATTAAATTGGGAAGATGAACTGGAAATACGTTTAAACAGAATAGCAGTCCTTTTGCCGTAGAGCGTAGCGTAGTTTTGTATCTGTAATATGTTACATTATGTTGCCACAGTATAAGAATGTACAGTAGAGAAGCTATTAATCAATTTGTGCAGCAAAAATACTATTTTCATTTGCGAAGCGTAATTTTAGGATGTCAGTTCGATTCGTATTAGATTGACCAACTTCAATAGATTGTGTGAGACGTCATGCAAGTGACATTGAAATCTGTCAATCTATTATATAAAAACTAGCTGACCCCGCAAACGTTGTTTTGCCAAAAAAAGGGTTGTACTACCCCTAACATTTAGGGGGATGAAAAATAGATGTTGGCCGATTCTCATAGACCGGATAAGCACAAAAAATTTTATCGAAATCGGTCAAGCCGTTTCGGAGGAGTATTGCAACGAAAACTATGACACGAGAATTTTAAATATTAAATAATTTGGGTTTCCCTTCCTGACGATATAACTGAAGTCACGCACGAACCGATTTCCACGGTTTTGAATTCGTTGGAAAGGTCTTGGGCTCCGTGAGGCTTATAGCAAAGGAAATTTAGGAGAACACTCAAGAGAAAAGCTGGAAAATCATATACAGCGCCATCTTTTACCCATAGCATGCACTACAACGGCGCCAGTACTAGGTATTTACGCGATCTACTAATACCACGCGAGCGGGCCAAAGCTAGTTATATAATTTGAAATGCATCACGTGTCGTCGCGTCACGTTGCACTGTGAATTCACCTAAAAAAAGTCCTATTTCACATTAGGTTCTCTCTAACATTTGGATGACGCTACTCTTCCGAAACTCTCACTTTCACCTTAACACAATAAATTTATCTAAAAGACGCGTCTTTCAAAAATCTCATTATCTTACGCGACCCCTAAATTATTAATTTAACTGCGCAGTGTCACGGATTGTCCAACATAATTTATCGTTTAGAGCTAATATGAAAGATTGCACAATGATTGAATGAAAAATTGAAGGAGTTCAATTTTTATTGCACCATATTTTGATATTGCATCATGTAGGGTCAGTATTGCGCAATATTTTTTTTTTTCTACACACAGCTACATTTTTGCCGAACATGTTTACTACGAACGATGCATACGGGATTAATATCAATCTTTTTTTTTATAAAAATAAGTAGGCAAACGAGCAAACGGGTTACCCGATGAAAAGCAACTACCGCCGCCCGTAGACACTCGCAATATTAGGGTTGCATGTGCGTTGCCGGCTTTTAATACGTCTGAACGTGAAAACATTGAGCAGTTCGTATAGCATGCGACGTATTGATCATTTGGATGCAAAGCGTCTTTCAATAATATTGAGACAATGAAATGTATCGCTTGATAATATTGTAGGTCTAAGGGCCGCCTTATGCTTAGTCCTTATGGTTCCCAGTTTAAGCCAATGGCTGTTTGCCATATCAAATTCTACTATTTCGACATAGTTGTAACATTTAATGCAAATTATTTAGGACATTGACAAATTGGAGGTGCGAAGCCATAGTTGATATACTGTGTACTATTTATACTGTAAATCTTTGCTGAAATATTTTATAATAACGCGAGCTTTTCAAGCTCTGCCCAGGGCATTAATTGAACACGGATATTAGTTTCAACATCCAATGAATCCATTAGCGTGTGTATTTTTTGAAATAACTCATTTTTTGTTTGCATTACATGCTGCTGTTGAAGCACGTTATTGAATATATTATTAAAAATATAATATTGAATTTGAGTTGGCGAATATTTTATGCTTTAATTTGCAGAGTTTGCTTCGCCATTGTTTTTGACCCTCGACGGGGTCGCGTGGGACCTTTAAAAGCCCGTAGATTGCAGAAATGAGAAAAAAGTATATTTAAATGCTCTGTATTTTCAGTCGCTTCTTAAACGTTTTTTTTTTATTATTTTTTTATCTACATTTTTTGTATATAGATTTAGGGGGCAAGCGAGCAGACGGGTTAAATGATGGAACGCAACTACCGTCGCCCATGGACACTCATGACGTCCGAAGAGTCGCAAGTGCGTTGCCGGCCTTTTTTATGAGGGAATATGGAATGGAAATAGTGATAGGTGGATTTAATTGATTTAAAAAAAACACTTTTTTTACTTCTATTTTTAGATTGTAAGTATCAGCCATAACTTTACAATTTATTATTAACTCGTGTCTTAATAAAATAGAAACTTTTCTGAAGACAAAAAAACCGAATATGTATATTTTTCTTAGTATTGGACAAAACTAGATGTGAGGTATTTGATAAGTAACAATTTACTTATCAAATAACCTCTTATATAATTTTGTATAATTATTAAGAAAAAAATTTAATACATATTTTTTGTCAAATGTAATATAGCCATTTTTAAGATACGAGGTTGAGGCAGTAAGCCATATCCCTTTTATGCCTTTTATGCCAATTTTTTTGACTGAGGGTTAATGAACCTTTGTTCAGACCATCAGTCAAAAAAGTTGTCATCACCGCAAATCTTGAGAGAGTTCATAATAGTGTTTGATTTCTGTCTGTCTGTCTGAACGCTGTCATGTCCGTCATCTATCCCACTAGGTTATACTCGAAGACAATAGACATTGTACACACTTGGGCACTACAGAATAACTCCTTCAAAACAGTGAAACAGGCCACAATAACTTAGCATCATTGTTATAAGGCGTTAGAAATATATTGCCGCCCAAAATGGTTTATCAAAATTGGCAACCCTAATACAATATGGTCTACGCCTCGTTCTCACGAGCTGGTCCAGATAATAAACCGTTCAAGTCCAATTGATTTTTGAGATATTCATGCTAATGGGAAGCGCCAGCGGTCGTATCACGTGATACAGCTAGAGTGGAAACCCAGAACCCTGCGTCTAGGTACAGACTCGGGGGTGGGGTAAGCGATAGGAGGAAGCGGAAAGCGTGGTTTTTGCAATCATCATTATTCACATGCGTCTAGGAAGTGAAAATTGTGTAACCTGTCGATATTTATCTTAGTTTAAATATATGTTGAAAACCTTATAACATCTGCTGCTCACATCATACTCGTATAAATTCCTCATTTTATTTGTCTCTGTTTGAAATGGTGGAGTGAATCGAACGATTTGACTCACCAAGTGGTTGGCTATGCTACAAATTTGAAAACAATTATAGTCACCTTTGTGGAGTCAGTATACATATAAATTTAAACATTACCTCGTACCCATAACAATTGATTAAGTATGGCTGAATATTAATAAGATCATTGTAATCAATATATTGTAAATAAAGCATTATTTACTTAGCATAAGATACAGACATGCAAAACGAAAGAGGAGATGCTTGTTCCCAGCTCTGGGACACCGACGGATACGCTAGCTAGCTGTTACCAGCGACTCCGTCCGCGTGGTAAAAAACATGAGAATTTTTATTTTCTATAACAAAATTAAATGCTCATCACACCTAGTGACCTCTTAACAGAACCCGCAATAAACTTTTTAAACTCTAATATGAGAAATTTATTGAGCAGAGTACAATGAGCAGCTGTCAAGCGCCGTTGTAGTGCATGTCCGGTATCAGAGATGGCGTTGTGTGTTTTTCTGCTTCCCTGCATTTCTCCTAAAATCTTTCCGGAATTTTATTTGCTATAAACCTCACGGAGTCCGTGAACTTTCTAACGAGTGCAAAACTATCGAAATCAGTTCGTGCGTTCTGGATAAGAAAGATTGTATAATAAGGGGTTTACGAAGCAATATGCGTCTCATAACCTTAATAAACCGCTTCCGCTAGCATCTTATACCAGAACCCGACCGCTGTACGCACGTACGGCTGCCCGGGGCATTTCGGTCGCAGCCTCACCTGTTATTATAATGAACTAGTATGGTTCCTTTAAAGGCAGTATCGTTACTGCTGACCTGCGACTGTGTGACCCCCGCTCCTTGTTGGTACACGCCGAAATGTATTACTCCAGTTTCAGGTATATCGTTTTGAATGTGGTATGTATACATACCCTCTAGAGCGTCCGTGGTATAGGGGGTACCTTTGTTTCGCACTCGAGACGGTGCAGTTTCGAACCCCGGTGGAGACGTGTATCGATGAGAGATTTTGGGATCTCAAGTACACAATACGGATGCTCATTGCTGTGGGAGAGACATGCTTCGGCACTCATGGGCCGGTTCGACCGGAGTGATACTACGGCATTACGACATAGAAACGGCATTGTGCTGTGTTTCGTTCAGTGAGTGAGATTACCGGTGGCCCAATTTCCCTAATCCCCAATCCCTATTCCCATTCCTGATTCCCTTATAAGGCCGATAACGTATTGTGACTCTTCGGATGCCACGGCTCACGGGAATCCATGGGCGACGGCAGTTGCTTTCCATCAGGTAGCCCGTCTGCTCGCCTGCCCCCTAAATATCATAAAGATTAAAAATAAATACCCATAAGTAAAAATGGTTAGTGTACATGATCCCTCTATTGTGAAAGTAGCAGCAGAAACTGCAATATAGTTGTGGGTATCACCTGGTTTATTGTATATTACTTGCTATATACAGTTATATAAAAAAAGACATTTAAAATTCATTCAAACAATATTCCTGGCGAGTTATTTAAGAGCTTCCTATGAAAGTTTTTGCTGAGGAAGTGAGGGGCAGCAAAACGATAACCGACTTTAATTGTACAAATGTAACGAAAGCATTCGGCGTTGCGTGAGTCGGATACCACACAGGGGGTTCCGTGAGGGTATTTCGAAAATTTTCCAAAAAAATTCCGGGCATTTTTGTCAAAAGTGTCTTTTGTAATTTCGTCCAAATTTACACCTTTACGTTCCAATTAACACTTTAATTGAAAGGTGAAGAAGTAATTAACACGCTCTTGTGGTATTTAATAAGGTCAAAGGTAGCTCTTCATTATAAAAGTGGCAGTTTTATGCCCAGGCGAAGATATTTCATTATATATAAGGTCTTTACATGGATTTTTTTGCGTTTATAAAAGATTATTATTATAAACTAGCTGTTGCCCGCGACTCCGTACGCGTGACATTTTGTCTTGAAATGTTTTCACATTATTTTTTGCTACTAACCTCATGGAGCCCGAGACCTTTCCAACGAATACAAAATCTTGGAAATCGGTTCGAGCGTTCAGGAAAGAACGTATTTCTATATAAATGGATTTGATAATACGATGACCGCAACTCCGTTACGCCAAGGTTTGTTCACGGAGGAACCGTACATTTTTTGGATATAAATACAGTTTGTCCCAAAACTCATAGTATGTCCGTACCAAACTTTATGAAAATCGGTACAGTGCTTTAGACGTGAAAGCGTTATACACAGATAGACAGATTTATTTTCGTATTAATGATATTGAGTATACATTATTATTATATATTTGATTTTATGGTGTGTTTTTTTAATTCTACATCTTCTGTATCTTTTAGATCTTGTAGGTATTGTTAACGAAATATACATAACTATACAAATAAATTCAACCAACTAACGACGGAACCCTCCACATTAAGGATGCCAATCATTTGGCAAGCGAGATTGATCCCAAAAATCCAAGCAAAAACTGTATCCGGAGATTATGTTGTGCTTAAATCATCATCATTATCAACGATATGTGGTCACCAAACTTCACATAAGCCAAAGTATGATGACTTCTTTTAAAGATCCAAAAAAATCAGAGAGACGGACGAAGTGTCTTTTTTGTTACGGATCCTTTACAATAGGGAATATGCATGGTTTTTTATTATTTAATTAAATAAATCTTACGTTATTGAAAAACGATGTAGTCCA
>JAOTAV010085865.1:0-11961 GCA_026546445.1 Cyclargus thomasi | reverse complement strand
CAGCACAAAGTTGCAATGACCGAAAGTCAAAGAACTTAAGGGGAAGCACCACGGGATTAAAGTATTTTAATATTTGTAACTACTATTCTAGAGCTAGGTTAGTATTGGAATTTACTGTGTTAGACTGATGCCAGTAATAGGATGTCTATCAATTATGCTGTCCGTATCTTGAGATAAAGCCGGTAGTAATATCAGGCTAGCCTACGACCTTATCGACCGAATATTGAAACGTCCTGCTCAAATTAAAAGGCACTTACATATCCTAGACATTCTGCCAAGTGAAATGTGAAGGGGAGTTCGAGAATTGATAGATATTTAGAAGATATTAAATCCCATTAATATTTCAGACGTCTATCATGATCTAGATTCTAATGCAAGATTTAAGCCTCGGGAAAGGACAATTATGGCTAAAATATGATAATTTAATGATGTCTGAAAGTGATAACGGTGGATCTTTAGATGCCTGAAAGTTATTTTGTAATAAATATTGTAGAAGAAAATAATTTCGACTTGATTATAATAGTCTGCGTGTAGAAAATTAATTAAATGATGTTTTTTTCCTGACGGATAATATTTAACATAATGATTTAGTGCTACAACAGTTCATATTATATTATCAAGACGTAGTAGGTTTCATAAAATATACAGTTTGAAACTTCAAACCATATTTATCTTTCGCCACATGCTGAAGGAACTTAATATCCTCACGAATGGGAAATATTTTGAGAAGTTTCTATTGTTAACAAAAGGAATATTGCATTATGTGGCGCGTACACAGTATTAAATAACAGAACTTGTATTCGTAATGCCTTCAATATGTAAAGTCTTGACCCATTTCTTGGATATCTTTTCACAACTTTTAACAAGGGTCGTTTTTCGAATTCATTCCCGAGTTAATAAGCTATTTCTACTAATAAGGTGAGGCAGGATCTCAATTACTCGCTTATAAGGCATTAAATACGAGTGGCTTTATGAAAGCCTCCTAACATCCCGGAAAATTAGGCTCCCGGAGCGCCATGTAAAAAACCTTTTTGTTATGGACTGTTATTGTGCTTTATTGTATTGCCTTTTCGCTCGGAGTCAGCTCGTAACTGAATTTATTAGATATAGATACTCTTCAATTTATTCGAATGTTTCTGGGTAGGGAGAATGAGGTACAGCTTACACCTATGTGATGTACGTTGCGACTCAGGGGAAATAGATAACAATATATCGTGTGGAAGCACGGAGTTGACGATACTAGTATATTTTATCAATAATTTTATTCAATGAGTTTGACACTATCTCTGTACAAGTTAGGAATGATATTGACAAAGATTCTACAGGGTTCATAAATATATAAGCCAATTATGCTTAACTTGTCTACTTTAATATATAAATTCGCCTTATTATTATACATATATTATTGTAATAACTATTCGATAACTTCTCAAATACTAGCTAATATTTACCTCTATCTTCCGAGAGTATTTGATAAGCTTAGGAGATATGCTCATAATGGAAACGACTTTTTTAAAATTCATCATCATATTGTGGCATAGAAGTTCAGTAATTCTAGTAGTTTTGGGCTTTCTTTCATCTTTGATTGTGGATCTATATACAGCTTACAAGACCGCAAAACGGACCAAATGTGATCTGATGTTACAGTTGCATTTGGTCCACCAGCATGCAAAGCATGGTCACTGCAAAAGAGTTTCTTTCTGTGGCAGGATAGACATAAATGGTAGATCTTCAAGAAATCATATCCTATCAGTCTATCTCAAATATATGTCAATTTTCTAAATTCTTTTGTCATTTTTACGATGGTAATACTAAACCAAGATGGTGCTGTTTTTCCAAAAAACCCTACCCCCAAACCCCAAGAAAAACATATTTTGAAATTCTCAAGTTTTGTCTTCCTTCGTTTTTAATCATACTATGTACCTAACTGTGCAACATCCTGTACCGTAAGAAAATACATTTTGCTCTCGTATTTTGTTGTTTATATTAAGACTATTCATACTACTCGTTGACATACAGGTGAGATAACAAAATCAATATCATGCAATAACGGGGAAGTCCCTTGGGCGAGTATTGTTTGCGAGACCTACCCTTATTTATATCGCACGTTCAACCCGATTTTATATGCCTTTGATCTTGGGACCGAATTTATTTTGTTTCAAAAATATATTACTCATACAAGAACTGTTTACTTCAAACGTTATTCTAGGACTATTATTTTTAGATGTCCTACAAGAGAATACATGAAAATATCAAAGATAGATGATAAAATACACGAATATATTCAAGAAGTCTCGGGCGTAGAAAATAACGCTGAATTAATTAATAGTTGTTTAAAACACAATTAGACCCTTAGGTATAGGGTGGGTTTTAATCAAGTCAATTAAATATGTTGTTAGGTTAGTCTTGCGACTCCGTAAAAAATACGCGACGTATTTGCGTAACCCTTGGTTAGTTGCGGAACCCCCTTTAACTTCATATCACTTGATATTAGTTCAAGGAATCATCTATAAAGTACTTTACACACATTTCATGTTTTTAAACCCCTCCCCTGTTGTCACAGCTGGTCGGTCACAATTATGAACACCCCTCCCTTACATGACGTCACAAAACTTGCAATCTTATACCTGAAAATTTAAACTACATCAATATTTCAAATTTTGAGATTAGATTTAAAAATTCGAAATGTTATGTCACAAAACTGAGAACCCCCCTACCCCTTAGTTACACCATGACACACTACGACGACCCCTTCCCGTCACCTTTACGTGTGACGTACTTTATAGATGGTCCCTTAACGCTCACTTCACGTTTCTTCATGCAGATAATATGTGGATGAACCCTTAATAAATATCCAAGTAATCAGATGAACGTTATTCTAAAGGAAGATTATAAATCATACTACAATAGCCTAGGACCTAGGTTATCAGCTTAATTACCAGTCGGTAATAAAACCGATGTCAGGGTAACGTCCCCAATTCGAGTTCGTTAGCTTCATAATACTTGGAATATCATTAAAATAACGAATAACATATATAATTGTATATTATTAACTTAATTATAATTTGAAAATTCCTTATAAATATCTAGTTACACCGGTACTTAGGCACTAAACGGAAAATATAATTACAGAGGAGCAATTTTATACGATTTTTGGCGGCGCGGCTTCTTCGTTACGGCAAAGCGGTTTTTGGAATTTTGTGGCAAATATAACTTTCTGGTGATTCCTAGCTTATCATGGCTTTAAAAAATCTGTTTCTACGTTTATTCTTGACTGGCTTCCTCCTTATTTGATCATGATGGACAAACATCGTCTATATGTTTTCCAACCTGTCATTATCCTTTGATGGCCCATGATGAGACTGTTTCATAGGGATGGCAGACTTACGTGATGTGGTCGATGTCAGGTTCAGCTTTCTACAGATCATGTCGAAAATTAACTTGATGTAACCCAAATGAAGTATATTCGCCATCCCTCTGTAATTGGTTCCTCTGTTGGTACAGGCTAAAGCAATTTCGTAATCGTGGTTATCCATCATGGCCAAGAAGGACTTATAAGATCAGATCCCAGGCAATTCTTTACCGCTTCGCACAATCGCCGATCAAAATGTATGAAATTGACATGACATTGGACTTCAAATTATCGAAAGCTTACGTCGTTTCTATACATTTTCAAATCAGCGATTCTATGAAGAAGTCGTAAAGGAAACGTCTTGGCTATTCTTTGAGTTCATATCGCTTGTCAAGGATAGGTATATTCTGAGGTCTGAATGACAATACCTATTGTATCCTCATTGTCCCTAGTTGGTGTGCGATGCTGACAAGTACTAGTGTGTGAGTGAGATGGCGCTACTAGTGCTGCTCGTGTCGTTGGTGTTGGCGCGGGCGCACGCGCAGTACTCGCCGACATGGGCGGTACACGTTCCGGGGGGGAAGGAGGTGGCGAACAGGGTTGCAGAGGACCACGGCTTCGTCAATTTGGGAGAGGTGAGTCCATTAACGAGTACAATAAGGGAAGTTAAAGTAGAGCGACGTTGCGGATCTAAGTCGAGTTTTGTTAAAACCAGCCGACAGAAATGAAATGAAAGAAACTTAAATTTAATTGAAATAATATTCCGAGTTCCGACCCATTGACGTAGGTCCGTCAACTAGCTCTGTTTCACTTTTCTCCATGACACAAAATATGTATCATGTCAGTCCTGTAGGGGCCTTATCAATAAGACGTAATAAAATACAGTCATGACAAGTAATCCTTGTATAGAGTTCGCTGTGAGAGTAGCTCTGAAGGAAAGAGTTATAACTGAAAGGTGTAGAATATTCCTAATCCAATCCAATGCAATGCTCAATCGTCATACCTTTATAATTTAATTAACCGTAATTTTAATATCTTTCCCAAAACTCTATGTGAATGTCTGTAACGATGTGGATAAAAACGATTTCCTATGACGAAGTGAAAAATATACTGCAGAGAGTAATGTAAATTAGAAGACAAGCACACACACACACATACTTACACACGCGCACACACACTAACGCCAACACTTTAATTATTGTAAAATGTCATTGAAATTGGGGAATAAGCGAAACAACCCTGACATATGTCACTAATCTTATGCTATAAGGCTGTCTTATGCTATAATGTAATGGTAATTTTGAGAAATAAAAATATTGTTTAAAAAAAATGCAACGCATGAAATTCCATCTGCTCTCAGGTTACCATAATAATTATTTTAATAGCGACAATCAATTAAACTACATTCTCGACCGTAGACAATATCCCTGAAGGTGTCTTTATGATCCCGAATAAAATATTTTACTTAAAGATTTATCATGATTATAGTCCCGAAACCGGGCCAAATAATACAAGTTTATTGCGATTTGATCAATAAAAATACTCGGTGGATTCAACTTGGCCTGATAAAATGTAGACCTCTCACTGGGACGCGCTAAAAGCTACAGACTCATGTTTTATTTGCAAATAGTTCATTGCTAAGCGTTTCACTCCGAATGGAGATTTCTTTTGTTTTTGTCCATTATTTTTTGGTATAGCAATGAAATGGATATTATAATGGATTAGCTTTTGCACACGGCGTCGCTTGTGTGGTATTTGAAAATCGCATAAAACTACAAATGTTTTTCTAAATCTCTTTTAAAAAGATCCAAGACCAAAATGAGTCTATGATCCACCCTTTCAACTAAGCTATGCCAAAAATTAAGTCAGTTTCTTGGATAGGACGTAAAGGAAAGTCAAACAAACACACTTTCGATATATAATATTAGTACAAATATGATAACAATATCGTCAAATTTGTCGTGCGATATGATGCAGTAACAACTAACAGCGCAGCGGAATCGTTTATTGTATGAACACATGCATGTCAAGACTTTGCATTCATATCTTTTGAGTTTAATTTGGCACATATCCTTATGGCAATGGCAAAGAGTTCGAGCTGTTTCAGCACCAACTTTGCCATAAACATAAAAAAAATTGCATCTTACTTTCTCGTGTCTACATCACCCAAAGGTTGGCTAGAAGAAAATGCCCATGGGCATAAGCCCGCCTTTGTAACAACTAGGGCATCGAAACCCAAACTCAATTTTCAAAACCCGGGTTTTCGGGTTTTTGCTAAATAAAACCCGGGTACCCGGGTTTTTCGAGATTTTTCAATTCCTTTAATGTTGAAAATAAACAGTACTATAATATTTTATATATTGTATTTCTGTAGCGCTAGAACTTATTCGGTGTAAAAGAATGAGAAAATTAAAAAAAATTGGCTTAAATATAAAAGTTTCTTTATTCAAGTTTTTTATTGTCTTTGCTCAAATATTTATCACAATTTTAACTATCAGTCTTTAATGCTCAATTCAATATCAAACAGATACAAACAATAAATCAATTAAATAAACAAAATAAAGAATACCGATAAACGCAATTCAAAATATTTTTTAATTAAAAAAAAAGTACTCGAAAAACCCTCAATTTTTCAAGCCTGGGTTTTTTACGATCCCAAAACCCGGGTTTTCGAGTTTCGGGTAAACCTGGTTTCGGTAACCTAGTAACAACGTTTGTGCAGAATATAAAAAAAATAATGTTAAAAGATTTAACGGGTTATGATTTTTTTTGCAATCTACCTAATCGTAAAACTCACCCAAACACTGAAAGTAGTTGCTAAAATAGCTGTCGTAACCTAATGCACGTATCGAAATAAAACCAGATATGAAATTACTCGTCCGTCTGTATCATTGTTGAAATGTGGTAGCATTATAAAATATTGTATTGTACCTTTGCCAGAATCGAGCTGCCGTCGTATTGTCCAGTCTTGCATAATATGTTGCATATGTTGTATGTAACAGCATGCATGTTACACAGCATATGCATGCACGGAAACGACCCATTTAGTTGTGTCCTCATCTTCATAAACACTCCGCCTCATGCAAATCAAATAGCTGAGATTTGGGCTCGAATGCCGCTGGATAATTTATTCGGAATGTTCCCAGTTAAGCGTTATTTATTGTTACAATCTATCCTAATTTGTTGGAGCCGACGAAATACGGATCTGGCTTAGCTACTCGCGGTCATACATTTATAACTAGCGATAGAAGCAAGTACCTTACATACATTATGCAGTCGCGTCGGATCTTCATTGCTCCACTCCTATCGGTTTTCCTTACTGCATAATTTACATATTTTAAAAGCTGTCCTCCAAATGCCTCTAAAATGCCTATTATGCACAGTAGTGGTAGGCTTAGATTATTCCAATCCAGTGACAATCTAGCGCGGGTTACTATCGTAATTACGTAAACGAGCACTGGAATGTACTGGATGCAGTTTTGCGTAAAAGGCGCTTGGATCACTGGATAGAAGTAATGTGAACTCGCTGTGAGGCACTACGTTTTTTATCTTTTTAAGTTTTTCTTCTTTTAAATATGCTCTCATTATAGTTTTTAGACTTATCAGTAAGGACCTACATAGTGCTCAATTTCTACTCTTTTAAAATTTACTAATGCGTATTTACCAATCTTCTACACCCACTATTTCATAGAGCTAACTGTTGAGTTTCGTGAAAAGTTAAAGATTTATTTTAAGAACCGCGGGGGACAGGAGTCAGAAATAAACAGGAAATTTAAGCGGGCGGTTATAATTTAACGTGACACCGTGTTTTCCCCTCTTTATAGCGAACTATTCTCGTGTTAGCATAATATAGAAATATGAATGTGCTAACGCCCTCGTAAATATTAAAGAGTGGACATAAACAAAAAAAAAACTTGCCAAGTGCGAGTTTGACTCGCGAGCGAAGGATTCCGTGCCAGAGAGAAAAAAAGAATGAGAAAACTTATTTTCGAAAGTTAAAAAGCTTTAACAAGTCACGTCGTATCAAGTGATTGCGCAATATAGACTTCCCCTTTTTAACCCTTTCGATACGGAACCTTAAAATACAAAACTGTGTTAAGGTAAATTTTCACTAGAAGTTGCCCACTTCGTCCTTTCGCCGCGATAAAAAAGCCTTATCCTTTTATTCTTTCCGGTTTAAAGTACATTATATCACGTGCAAAATTTTTAGAGCGTCTGTGGCCTAGTGGTAAGACATTTGGTTCGCACTCGAGAGGGTGCAGGTTCGAACGCGGGTAAAGGGGGGAACCAATGAGACATTTTCCGATCTTAAGTACATTGTCGTGGGACAGCAGTGCTTCGCCACGAATGGTCCGGATCGACCGGAGTGATACCAGAGCCTCAGAGAAAACTGACGTGAAATGGCGTTGTGCTGTGTTTAGCGATTTGAGCGTGAAAAGTAAAGTTTTTCGCCGTACATAAGATTATGTACGGCGAAAAATTTATAATACTGTGTTATAACTACGGCTAGCAATAAAAGAGTTTTTAAATTCTCGAACATTCTTACGAATATTATCTAGAAGTAGAATTGGCATTGAAGTTGTAAGAAATGCGTTCGTCTTATTATGAGTACTGCCTATTGAGTAAATAATTAACTATAACGCAGTAAGAGGGCTAAGGGTAATCACTTCTTGTACTCACTAGCGACTCTGTATTTTGCTCTTTGTTTTATATTCTCTAATAATGTAGCTTTCATTTAATAAAATGAGTAGATATTATTGCATACTATTTACTCATATTTAATTCGAACAATACTTAATGTACTTACGCTATTGTGTGCTATGACAAAAGAGTATTCAGAAAATTATTCGTTTCCATTTTAATTGAAGCCGATAAAAATAGAGAACGAAATAGGAAAAAGCTATTTTCGCTTTATAACGAAATATACGGTATTCATCGATTAAAGCTGCAGTTCAAAAAACAAATCGGAAACTCTCTCTATAAATTTCGTCTCTCTATAAATTTCATCTCTCTATTTTCCACGGAGTCATAATGTCGACGTATTGCAATAGTGAATTGCAGTTCTTAAGTAAATTCGGAAGTTCTACTGCAGTGCGGTGATACGGGGCTGAGTATACGCGAATGTGTCTTCATATGAACGTTCAAAATTATTTCACTTCTAACAGAATCTTATGCGGACGTAACAAAGATTACTTTTGTAGAAACTACGAGGTAAAATAATTCTGAACATACAACTATGGCCGTGGCGCCATGGAGAATTTTAATACTGATTTATTATCCTTATATGTGGAAAATTAACATATTGTATGTGATATTAACATAATTTAGCATTGTTACTGTCCGTTGTTTGCTATCTTGATTTAAAAATAAGTCAACTATTTTTTCGGATAATAGATAGGTACTTAAGAACGTAAAGTATACTTTGGATTGAGAACTTTATTAATCCAAAGATTATAGTCGATAGTAATAAATACAATTCTCAAGACGGAAGCTGTAGGAGCCAAATTTATATTACAAAGTCTTCGCGTTACTAAAGACGACTTATTAATTGCAGTTAATTTTAGCGGGTACAGTCGACGAGTTGTATTTAATTATTTTAATAAGCTTTCTTTTTCGCTAACAAGGGACCATCCATAACGTACGTAACACAAATTTCATGATTTTTAAGACCCCTTACCCCCCTTGTCGCTGGTGGTCACGAACCTCCCCCCCTCATTGTGATGTCACAAATTTGCAATTTTACGTCTAAAAATTTAAACCACCGCAATATTTGAAAATTAAGATTAAATTAGAAAATTTGAAATGTGATGTCACTAAACTAAGGACCCTTCCCCCTGTCACACCATGTCACACTTTGTCTACCCCATCCCACCCTTTGCGGGGCGACGTACTTTATGGATGGTCTCTAAACGCTCCGATTTTTGATTGGATCTCCTGAATAGAAAACTTGGAAATTCAAAGATTAGGTTAGCACTTAGCAGCAAACTGCTAGGTACATAATCTACTAGTTATTTTAAATTTATACTCTACTAGATTTTGCCCGTGGCATCGCTTGCGTGGAATTTAAAAATCGCATAAAAATAGGAATACTTCTGTAAGTCTCCTTTGGAAACATGATATGTTCATCCTTTTAACTAACTTGAAATCAAGTCGTTCGGTCGCTTCGTTAAGGCGTGACGGAAATACAAACATACAGACAAGCAAACATAACTTCGCATTAATAATAACTCTTAACTAGCTGTTGCCCGCGACTCCGTCCGCGTGATAACTTTTCTCTTGAACTTTTTCCTGTTTTTTTTTTGCTAGACATTTCCAACGAATGCAGAACCGTCGAAATCAGTTCGTGGAGTTAAATCGTCAGGAAGGAAAACCGGACTTATTTTTATATAATAGATTACATAATTTGGCTAAACGCATCGCAATTTGCAACTTAACTAGCGAGTACAACTGTATTTTGCACTATGAGCTAAAATTAACGCCGCGTTAAATATGACGTCATCTTTGTAATTTAGGTTATACGAATAAATAGAGAAAGCGTGATATTTAGCTCAAGGTTAGCTTAGCTGTACCAGCGATCCTTAGACAATAAATTATTCCTGACACTGAGCAAAGGAATCGACGCTGCAGCCTATACCTGAGAAAGACACTCGAATCAAGACCTTTTATTCTATTGTCTTTGAGCGTATTAAGTGCGGCTTCGTGTTTTGCATTTATTTGCATTTAACTCTTGAATGATCTTGTGTACGTACTTAGCGGCGGGGTCAGTAGAAATGCAGATAAGAAGTAAGTTTATCGATGATAAATGTCACTACATAGGAATTACCCGCAGTACGTAGGTTATTTTGTGTTTTGTTTACGTAACTGATAAAAGTCCAATGACTAATTATATTGTGCTAGAGGTCTCATTAAAAATAATAAGTTATCGTGTCGAGCGGTTTAAAAAAGCTTTAATCTATTCACAATTAATCACAGACATTAATTTGTCATAAAGGTATCTTTACCAGGTCGTTTCATTATAAACAAAAGAGTATTTCGTGTACGTGTTTCGGCAACCCACTTGCAAATCTTCGGATGTCACGAGTGTCCATGGGCGACGGCAGTTGTTTTCCATCAGGTAACCTGTCTGCTCGCTTGCCCCCTAAATAAAAGACTGATTAACTCGATGACAAAGTACTACGATTGTGTGGATGCTTGCGTGACCGTCGTGTCAACTAACCACCAACAATCATCGCCGATTAAGGGCATTCTACACTGCGTGAACAAACATCACGCAAAGGTGATGATGCAACGCATTTTCAATCTTACGCCATGAACTGAAGGTGAATTTTAGATATTAATTCTGTAAGTGGTCGTGTTTGACAAACCTTGATGTCAAACACGATTGATGCACTCCAATTTGCACTCTCTCTATTTTTAATCGTCCGCCATGAACTGAGGGTGCAATTTGGATACATCAAAGTGCACCTTTGCGTGATGTTTGTTCCCGCCGCTTAGAACCCCCATTATTTTAAGCCTACAAATATGTACAACATTCAGGTAACTGTCAAGCCCAGGCACCCGATTTGTCGCACAACCGATCGCGCGACGTGTCATGTGGGATTTTTATTGGATTGTTGTCCGCCACTTAACGCTCGCTGCACACAGGACGTCTTGCTGAGTGAATCGCGTAAAGGTTGCGGGGAAAATTATCGCCTTGAGTGATACTTGAGTGCAATAAGATGGCGATTGCCGCTACATACGTATAAAAGCATTTCGAATTAATATTTAATTCTCTCTCCGATAAAAAGATCTTAAATATAGGCGTTATAGTTGTTAATACTTTATACTGTATCGAGTCATTTCTAAATCCGTGACCATACTGTCAACTAGATATAAAAACACAAAACGCATTTTCTAACACGGTCGTAATTCCTCAGTGGAGAGTCATGGAGTTCCGATATTGATATATTCATATAGTCAAATAATACTTAAATCAAACAAAAAAAACTCAAATTTGAAGACATGAGTGGAGGAAGCGGGTAAGTAACTTCCGTTGTTTTTGCATAAATGGTGGTTTGTACGGTCACAGCAGTGGTTTGAAATCAAACAAATGTAGACCTTATGTAGTGTAGTAGTACAGCTAGATATATTAGCTAGAAATAATAAACCATTGCTCTATTATTGCATAATGTTAGTTAACTGCACCTTTCAATCATGTTTTCATTAATATTAGTGTTATTAGACACACTATAGCCATGATTAAAACTTCAATTTCTCACATCCTTTCCAAACAAAAGCGAGCCGCGTCTGTAATTAGCCGATGCCTCTGGAGTCTGGAGGTGTTTTGTGCAGGATTCTAGGTTATAGAGCACTGTTCTAGATACTTCTGCCCCAAATATTCTGCAGATTCTTACTTCTTATTATTACACATAACTCTTAACTCATATGACTTATATGCCCTATTTATGTACGATTGCTTTAATATACAATTAATGTTTTGTATGTAGTAGGAGTTTTATTCGAGAACAAATAAAATAAATCTAATATATAAAATTCTCGTGTCACAATGTTTGTCTTCGTACTCCTCCGATACGGCTTTACCGATTTTAACCAAATTTTGCATGCATATT
>JAOTAV010085854.1:0-11962 GCA_026546445.1 Cyclargus thomasi | reverse complement strand
GCCAAATCTGTTCTGCCGTTCTTGAGTTATAAGTGGTGTAACTAACACGACTTTCTTTTATATATATAGATTATTATCATCACTCCGGTCAAGCCGACCCATTCGTCCCGAAGCATGGCTCCTACGACACAAAAGTGTAGAGCTTAAGTAGCAACGCTGAAAGCGAATATTTATTTAGGGTTTTTTGTATGGACCTAACCATGTCGCTGGGGCGCGCGCCAATGCTAATCACAAAATGTTTTTTGCTCCCACCGATGCCGTGTGGCTGGACAATGCTGGCTAATGTTTAATATAAAACACAGTATCTTACACAATATCAACGATTGTGTAGTTAGTTAAATAACAGCTCGTAAGTCATATAATCATATCGGTGCTACTGTGACATTATTGTAGTCCATTAGAAAGTATAACGCCGGTCGGACATAACAATTAAATACACACGTGTATGTAGCCTATTCTATAATTTGGTAAAAATAACACTTGGAAGGGACATAGGTTTAAACTTAAACATACTTTAAACAACAGAAAAATGTAGAGCACGGTAAATGAATTTTAGTGCTATGCAAATGTTATACCATAATTGGTCTATGATTATACGTATATTTCGTCAGAAAATTGTTTACAGTTACAAGTGACCAAAGAACACAAACTTCTTTTTGTTATTTTTTTTACATTTTACCAAAATGACTTTAGCAAGGTCAAGTGTCTAGTGTGCAATGTGACCGTGTAGTTGGTACACGGTAAAACATAACCCTTCTTTTTGTAGTCGGGTAAAAACAAGAGCCCCAAACCTTTTTGCAACGTATCTGGTGGCTTATTGTCATGTTTTGAAACAACTCGTAGTTCAATTAATGTAAGTCGGGTTTGTTAGAACCTAATTAAGGTTGTATCATACCGTGTCGGGTAATGATTTCAATTAGGAAATAAAATTAATAGTCGTAGATAATTATCGAGATAGTAGTTGCGAAAATCTGGGTCGTTTTCGTACGCCCTTGTGTAAAAATTTATTTCTTAATCTTGTATTTATGTCACTTTTTGAGAGTGCATTTTTATAAATTAATATGGGTCATGGGTGAATGTAAATTCATGAAATTCTTTGTGATACGTTATTTGTTAGTCACAAAGCCTCCAAGCAAGCGTTTTAATAAAATAACTAAAGAAGATTTTAACGCATATAAAAAGGGAAATAATTAAATTTTGCCTCCTTCTGGGAACTGGATGTGTTATGCACTTGTGTCTGGTTAACACGTATTAAGTAGATAATTATGTAACTTAATATTAAGTCATTTAACTTCATGTAAACACAAAATTTAGTAGCAAGTGGCAATGACTTAAAATTAAGTTAAAACTTAGTTAACTACTTATCTACTTAATACGTGTAAACCAGACATAAGTGCTGCAGAAGGCAAGGTCTAGTTAGTTGTTAGTTGTTTTCGGTATGTTTTGACAGATATTACTTCTTGGATTTGTGAGAGTGCTTTCGTAATCTCACTCTACATAGATAAGATTCGATCTACATACTTGGTAAACGCGTGTTCAGTAATTAGTATGTTGACCTCAGCACTAGAGGTCACTTATTGACCTCGGCCAGTATGTTGCACGTTAGAGTGATGGGGGTCACTCGGGCGTGGTGATTGTTGATAAGCTATTGTTACTGACCCTTTGTTTTATCACCTAAATGGACCTCTGATCTTGAGAGTTATCATCATCATTACCAGGCATTAGCGAATTTTCTGAGTTAACTAGTCCGATTCGAACCCGATTTTAGGATTACGACGACGAAAAAAGTATGATATTTAGAATAGTTCATCCTTGTAAGTTGTTACTATCGGGCTAAATCTGTGTGCCGACAGTTACGGAGTTACAAGACATCAAAAAAATAGATTTCATCAGATTACTGAAAACAAATCTTGATAGAAAATGGTCATGGGAAAACCAAACTTTGCCACAAACATCTATGATAGAAGGAAAAATTAGTACGGCCTTGAGTATTTCCGTTTAAAATAGCGCTTGCACGGTTTTGCTATTTGTTACAAGTCAGATGACTAAAGGCCCAAATATACCTGGATGCTATCATATTATATATTACGAGATACTGCTCTAATTTCTGGGGAGGGTCAACTAAAGATTAATTGAGGATAGTTGGGTCATGGCTGTCTCTCGTATTCTGAGAAGGGCAAAATAATACAATTTTATCCAGGTACATTGGGCCTTCGGTCATCTGACTCGTCACAACACAGTGCAAGCGGATTTTAAGCCAATTTCTCATAAAAGCGTACTATTTTTTCCTTCTATTAAATATATTTGTGGCAAATCACGGTTTTTCCATGTCCATTTTCTGTCAGGACGCAGAATGTTTTTTTTGATGATCTGATGAAATCCATTTTTTTAATGTCTTGTAACACCGTAATTATTTTGTACACAGATTTGGTCCGATAGTAACAAATTATTGGAATGATCTATTTTATCCAAATATCACACTTTTTTGTCTGGCCACTATGTCAAATGGTCCAGAATGAATGATGTCTTTTGTATTCCAAAAACTTGTAGGTTCTTTGTTCGGTTGTTTCTTGAGATCGTATTATAATCTTTTTTCTGCAACATTGAGCCGACATTAGCAGAGGTCGGAAAATTTTAATAGCTCATTGTACATTTTGGCGGGTGGTAATTATGAAATTAACTGTGTTATGTAGACAATTAAACACGTAACTCCATGGCTGTTAAGTAAGAGATCAAGCGTTTACCCACAGTATTCGTAGTCCAAGATCCCGCAAATAGTTTTGTTTTGAGCAGAAAACTTATTTAGGGCGTTTACATTGTATTAGTCTTAAAGATATATATAATATATTTTGATGTAGGAGATACATTCTGGCATTACAAAAGACACAAATATCATAGATCTGTACGTACAATAAAACTAATTTCCTTACAATTTAAGAAATACGCATTTCTTGCAATATGTAATATACTATTATTAGTAATATACGTATTTTTTACAATAGGTAATATTAAAGAGTACTAACAAGGACATAGTGGAACTTTGAAGTGTGGTATCTATATCCTTGAAACACAGAACTTCGTGCCGTAACGGCAAGATCGATGAGAATTTTATCATATTCCTTATTTAGGATTAATACACATTTAAATTCTCTAAATACAATTGTTATTAAAGATTTGCCACAGACCAATCATGTAATACAATTTCTCTATAGTTTTGTTAAATTTTTTTTGCTAAAATTTAAACTTACTTTGCTTAGCCACGGGCTCTTATACTACGATAGCCACAATGACATTGCATCAAACAATTAAACGTTCTAAATGTTCTAATAAACTCATTTCGCCGATTGCCGACAGTTGCCGACAGTCGCCGACATGGACGGTAGAGAGTGGCCTTGGAATTCAATTTGCGAATGCGGGCCGTTCATGAATTACGTGAGACGTTTTTGAGGTTATCTCCATCCTTCCGCGGTAAGATTTCATAACGTTCATTGGGAGTTGGGATACGCTACATGCACAACAGAATTTACCAAACTTGAAAATATTACTTAATTTTTTCGCATTTAAATTTTTTGTTATGAACGGCGAAAAATGTAGCTTTATAAGGGCTCGCAAGATTTTTAGGTGGGTATAAACAAACATTCTGCTAATGTTTTAGCGGTGCCACTTTTTAGATGGAAACTGTAAATGTTTACCATACTTGATCGATTTTAAAAAGTCATGTTTTTCTGAAGACAGAACACTACGCGAAATGACTATAATGCTTTCGTCTAATCTGGGTGGAACGGTCATTAACTGTTCCAAAATTTTGTCATTTCTATACAAATTGTGATTGACAATAAAGTTGCCACTTTGTAGTTGTTAATCGCGGTGTGTATAGGAATGACATTTTTTGACAGAGGGTTAATGACCGCTACCGCTTAGATTGGGCAAAAACACTATGATACGGAATACCCCCTATTAACGACTCAATAACCACATAGATGTCGAGATTCCAGTCTTTAGGCCGTTTGTCCACCGCACGCCGTCTCCGTCATCGAGAAAAATCTGACCCAATAAAATAACGCTATATGGACATAGTTGCGCTGACATGGGCCCTGGAGCAATGTTGTTAGAAAACAAAACCTATAGCCTTGATCATAAAGTGCCATTTTATAAGACCAAAATAATCTCGTTGGGGGTGGCGGCGTGCGATGGACAAATGGCGTAGCTCACCTAAACAGCGAGTTGATATTGTACACGAATGTGACCAACGATGTCGTGACGCTAATGACATTGCCATTGTCTCTGGCCATGCTGCCCCGGATTTGAATTTCGAACTAATTTCTCAGTTGATTATGAAAAAAATTCCAAGGTCTATGGTATAAGTCACGACAATTGCTATAATTGTATTGTTTTTGTAATAACAAGTGTTTAACAACACAATATATTGGGCCTTTTTATATCACTTGAAAGTTTAAGTAGACTGGCTTTCGTACTCGAAAACGCATATATTTAATATGAAGCGTACATGTCAATACAATGTCTTTATCACTACTTAGAGCCTGTTTCACCGCTTACATGTCTATCCGTCTATATGGTACCGAAAAATAAAAAAATCCGTAAGTTTATCATTTTACTAGGAAGTTTAAAAACTTTCGAAGAATTCTAATTGCTTATTGTATTATTTTACGTCCTCGTTTTCGTAAATTAACATTTTCAATCAGGTCGTACGTGGCGTTTATTTATTGCATACTTATTATTTTACGAGCGAGTTTAGCACGTTTATCAATTTACGAAAATGTAGTAGTAAAATAATTTAATTTAATACTTTATTTGATAGATGTTGTATAGAGAATCTGTCAAAAAGTTGTGGATAGCCTAACAGTAACTCTATCAGTAAGCGGTGTAACAGGCCCTTAATATAAAATTATAAATTCTCTGAGAGCGGTCGCTAAAGTGATATTAATGAAAATTAATTTTATTATTCATGAAAATTAATAAGCATGAAGGTTTATAATATAATCTAGGCAAACTTGCAGCTCCCACAAAATTACGAAAGTCTGCCACTGGCGTTTGAGTTAGTTCTCTTTAGGCAATTATTTGGCTATGGTGGTACCCACATTAAGCGTAATAATCCTGCATCGCGCTATCGAAGTCTTCGAAACACGGCGGTATAGACGACACCTGAAATGTAACACGTGGGTTTCGTCCAAACCGAGTATAACACCTCTCTCGGTCGGAAGATCTTTCTTTGGCCACCACGCACATATCCCACAGACCTTTAGTATAAATTACCAATTTCAGATCACAACAATGTCTGTGCAATATGACAGATTCTTTCTTCATATCGCCCGGTTCGAGTACTCCAATTACCAATCACAACTCCTGCGCAATATCACACTTGCTCTCGTTTTCGTCTCAAAATACCTCTACTTACATAATTACTCATACTAATATTGTAAATGCAAAAGTGTATGTGTCTGTAACTCTTCACGTTCAAACCGCTAAACCAATTATGCTGAAATTTGTTATGATTTCCTGAGTCCCGAAGTGGGACTTTTATCCCGGAAAATATAAGGTTCCCGGCGAAAAGCGAATTTCAGAGTCGCGGGCATCATCTAATAAAATTATAAAAAAACCGGCGAAGTGCGAGTTGGACGAACATAAAAAGGGTTTCGTAAGATGATAGGGTAAACTGACTTTAGTTAGAATATAGAATATCACTGTTACTGAAATTTGGTATATTTGGCAGATATTTTGAGTCCCGAAAAGAGACTTTTATCCCGAAAAATGTAAGGTTTCCGCGCGATAAGCGAATTTCGGAGTCGCGGGCATCATCTAGTAAAATTATAAAAAAATCGGCTAAGTGCGAGTTAGACGCACATATAAAGGGTTTCTTAAAATGATGGGGTAAACTGACTTTAGTTAGAATATAGAATATCACTGTTAGTAGCAATCTAACAGAAAAAATATATTCGTTTTTTCGTAACTAACTATTATAAAATTTTTTCATACGATAGCGTATGTTTTAGTACCACTAGCCGCTAAAGGTCACAGGTCAAGGGTCACAGAAATTAGAGTTGCAGTGACAAAGTCAGGGGTGCGAATGTTTTGCAATCAACCTTTAGTTGGATAATTTGTTTAGAGTGTGTTACGACTGTTATGTATCTCCAATAATTGACCTGACCTCTGCTCAAGGTCACGTTTGTTTTTAGACCTAGACCTATAATGGAATGTTATAAAACTGTTACATGGAATCTTTTCTGTCTTAGATTCTGATGAATTTGTAACAAATTCATCAGAATCTAAGACAGAAAAGATTTGCGTAGTCCTATAACATTTAAAGAATTCAATGTGAAAGTAGCAGCCCTGAGAGAGACGGTTTTTTATGCTTTATATTGGCAAGCACCCTAGCGGCTAGTCTGTTCATTTCTAAAGATATATCTTGTAACACTGCTTCCATCATCATCCATATTGAGATAATAAATAATAAAAAATAAATAAATCCATATTTAGGACCGATGACTTTGAGACCGATAGCTACTTAATACGATTTAGGCTATAGGTTTCTTTTTAAGCGACATTGGTCTAGTGCACAAGTCGTCGCCCTGTAGTGGTGTAGAGCAAAGTCACACCTAAAATCAATTTCACACAGTCGCACTTTATCGGTTAAAAAAATCTCGTTGGAGGTGACGGCGCGCGCTGGACAAACGGCTTAATACCGCTGTCATTTGCATCTAAAAATTGGTGTTTTATGAAAAGAAAAAAGTTATTCTTGGCTCATTCGTAGCTGCAGCAACAGTAATGATGAAATACACATCTATTCATACATATAATAAAACAGTAAAATTGGAGTGTCCGTACATTTAATATTTTTACTAAATTATCAATGTGGGGTGCTAACGACCAGTAATAGAACACATATCGACATAAAAAGTTGTTTGTTTATCTGTTTGTACGCGCTAATCTTGGGAACTACTGGACGGATTTGAATAAATCTTTTTTTGTTTAACAGCTATTAGATTCCGGCAACATATAGGACTTTTTACCCCGTGAAAATGCACGGTTCCCGCGTGATATATAATTTTTGCGCAACGAAGTTGCGGGCACCAACTAGTAAAAAATAAATACAGCAGACGCATATCTAGCATTTAAGTTCACAGCTTGCAAGTTGAGAGTGGCAAAAACCATCCAGCACCATCCGCATATCGTCGTGTTTTTGTGATATTGATACTTCTAAGTTAACATTCCGATCCTAGCTGCCATTTGCCAGCGGCCGAGACACATAAAAATCAAATAAAATGCCACGTTATGACATAAGCAACTGGGTTCTTTTTTTAATGACCACTAGCTGTTGCCCGCGATTACGTCCGCGCGAAACTATAAATTATCCCGCGTTTACAACATTTTTAATTACTGCTCGGCTCCTCTTGGTCGCAGCGTGATGTTTTAAGGCTTTAAAACATCACGCAACATTTCTCGAGAAATGGAGTAACAACCACAAAAAGAATTTTTCAATTCCGGCCAGTAGTTCCTGAGATAAGCGCGTTCAAACCAACGAACAAACAAACTATTCAGCTTTATATTCTAAGTGAAGATTTGTCTAGCTGCCCATGACGCCGCTGCATTGTTGCGTACAGCAAAATAAAACCTACGGCTTATACAATAAAGTGGAGTTTTATTTGAGTTATTATGTGTCGTGGCCGTCGCGTTCATCGGAATTGTACCTTTAGAATTTCTTACCAAATAATTGAGAAACAATATTTTTTATGTTGGCAATATAACTGCCGTTTTGGTCAGCACCTCGAGCCGTGTTCGAAGTTGCGACAGGACGTGTTTTACGCAAAAATCTTTTACAACTTACAAGTTGTGCTTGCATTTTTACCCTAAATAATCATATTATTACAACTCGGCAATGCAAGTGAAAGCCCCTTTTGTTTCTAGGTACTATTAGATGATGCCCACAACTCTGTAGTACCAAAATTCGTTTATCTCACGGGAACCATACATTTAACTTCCCCGGGACTCAAAGCATCTCCATACCAAATTTCAGAAAAATCGGGTCAGCTGTTTGGGCGTTAAGAGGTTATTGACAGACGGGCAGAGAGACAGACACACTCTCGCATTCATAATAAATAGTATGGAAGTATGGATAGTAATGTAAGGGCCTGTTTCACCGTTTACAGATCTATATAGAGTCTATTTATTTGACAGACTTTGTATGGAGAATCTGTCAAAAAAGTTGTGGATAGCCTTTGTGGATAACAGAAACAGTAAGCGGTGAAACAGGCCCTTAGTCTTTACGAATTGACATTTAACTGTGATTGTTATTGACAGAGGTAATAACTCACGGCTTCTGATATTCAACGGCGGAAGTTTAGCGTCCATTGCGTCCAATTAAACTCTATTCGATTTTCAATTAGTGACGAGGACACACTTCTGCTAGCGTAGTGTTGAATTATATTTTGACAGATTTATTTTTTTAAACTAAATGCTCTAGCCTCTTTATAATCGGCGAATACAGACGATGACATGCGAACACGATTGTGTAGAGGGCGTCGGTCCACCGATATTCGTTTTTATCCGCCTTGATCGGCGAGCCCAAAAGTACTACGGGCGATTACGTGGACGCTTGCAGGTAATCTTGCCGAATTACGAAAAGCGATTATATAGATGGAGCATAAAATTTATTTATTTATTTGATTTTCAGTTAGTTAAAACGGGTGACCCCAATTACAATAACTAACCTAAACTTAAAACGAACTTATAAATATTTATATAATATACATGACACTATAACAAATGAAACAATATTTAAAACAAATGAAACAGCATTTTCTTGGCAGAATCCCAAACACTTTTTCCTTAACCTATCAGAAAAAACATCGCACTCAGGGTTGGCAGCCAGAAGGGCGTTGAGCAAATTTAACATATGGCTCAGTGGGGACTCTGCTCTTGCGACGAAACGCCACGGTGGCAGAGCAAATAATTTCGGTCGTCTGCAAGAACGGTACCTGAAAAAATATTACATTAAATCCGGCCTCACATTATTCGAATTTCTGACCAGAAAATATCGATTTAATTTCTCTCGCCGGAACGCATTCTGTTCATGAACTGTATGCTGGGTCCACCTCAAAACATAATATATCACATTTCTAATATTAAATTTGTGTGCAATCGTATAGGGTATAAGGCTTCCAATTTTTCTGATCAGAAATTCGAGTAATGTGTCCCCGAGCTAAATATCGCATTCTACATGAATATGAAATGAAAACTACAATGGTCTATTATGAATTATGATACAAATAGAAAACATTTTTCTTTCGGTGCGATAATAATTATGCACATGTTTAATATGTGTGGAGTATACAATATTATCTTTTTAATTTTATAAAGTGGGTGCCAATAAATTGTGTGAAATGTTTCAAGGGGTTTTTTACCTTCCTTAATATTTTAATTCCTTAATATAATAACAATATTTTTTATATTCACATGTACAGCCTCCCGACCTCTGCTTAATCTGAAATAAAATTTCTTTATTATTTAAAAATTTGGAGACGCCAGCCTTGATCCATAATCCATATTACAAAATATTTTCAATGACGCACTAACAGCATGTGACTTATAATTATCAAACACTAGCTTGATATTTGAAACGTGCCATACCGGATACGAATACCACTTTTTCGCCTACCAGACACCTAATAAGTGCCCACTAATTGTATGACATATAAATCCCTATCGTATGGACATTTAGCGAAATGCCAAGGCGTTTTGTCTATGTTTTAAAAATTAATTGTTCTCTTAACACGTTAAGCACTTGCCGACATTGAGCTTTTAGTTTTTATCTAAAGTGATAATGATAGTACTTACCAATCAGCACTAGAAAATTACAGACGTAAAAATCTTACATGTAATATTTAGTTAAAAAATTCGGGGATTAGAATCGTGCCCTGTGCGCACGCGTTGGGAGGTGTGCTTGGTGTTTTCTTTCCTGACGATAAAAGTCTAGAACGCTCGAACCGATTACCACGGTTTCGAATTCGTTAGATAGATCTCGGGCTCCATGAGGCTTGTACCAAAAAAAAAATAGGAAAAATTTCAAGAGAAAAGTTACCATGTCGCAGGAAACAGCTAGTTTTCTATAAAAATTTGTTGGTCACGTGTTTTTGTATGAATTTTTTTTAATGTCTTCCGGAGTCACCACCTTTCGGTTAACCTTATTTGAAACACTCCAAACCTGGGGGGTTAGCCAAGACGTTCGTTACGCCTTATGTCATTTCCATACATTTTATTGGCGATTCTACAAAGAAGCGAAAACGTTTAGGTCTTGGCTAACCCCCCTTGTACAAGTGTGCACATCACACACAAGCGCTGTATTAAGTCGGCGATTCGTGCTGATGTATGTCTCTCTCTCGTCAAGATTTTGCAATGATACCGTACACGAAAATAAATATTATAAAATAAAAAATATTGTGTGACCCCTCCCGAAATTTCATACTTGGAGCGCACCTGTCTAATGGTCTTAACTAATGGATTTAGTTATTGGTTTAATATTATAATAGGTTTTCCTCGTTTAGTAAAATAAGTCCTAAATCACATTCTTAACTGAAGGTGACAAACGTTTTTTACAAAATAGTTTCTCTAGGCCAAGGTAGGATTTTACATAATATAAGCGGATTTTATTAGGTGTACCATTAAGGCACATTAAATATTATATTATACATTATCTTGTGGGAAAAATAGTTACGTCATACATCTTAGGGCCATCCATAAAGTACGTCAAACAAATTTCACGATTTAGGGTCTAGGCATCGTGAAATCTGTGTCTTCCCCTTGTCACAGATAGTCACATTTCTCAGACCCTCCCTCCGACAAATTTGCAATTTTTACGTCTCACAATTTTAACTATCCTAATGTTTAAAATTTCGACATCAATTTATAAATTTTATATATGATGTCACAAAACTAAGGACTTACTACCCCCTACCCTCACACTTTGTCTACCATCTCCAGGGGGGAGATTTTTATGTGTGACGAACTTTTGGATTTTTTTAATGATATTTAGGGGGCAAGCGAGCAGACGGGTTACCTGATGGAGAGCAACTGCCGTCGCCCATGGACACTCGCGACATCCGAAGAGTCGCAAGTGCGTTGCCGGCCTCTATGAGGGAAAAGGAAATGGGAATAGGGATAAGGGTATAGGGAAATTGGGCCACCGGTAAACTCAGACACTGAACGAAACACAGCACAACGCCGTTTTACGCCAGTATTCTGTGAGGCCGTGGTATCACTCCGGTCGAGCCGGGCCATTCGTGCCGAAGCCTAGCTCACCCACGGCAATACATATGGATGGTCCCTTGCAAGGATGCTAGCCAACAGACATGCAGTCTTGCATGAAATCTTTTCCAGCACGATGAGCATAGCCGCAACAGAAAGGTTTTCCTTCTATGGGATCTTAGTCATTACTCTGAGCAGTGGCGTAACTATACCGTCCGAGGCCCGTGGCAAATTCGTTTTCGTTTCACTATGTCAATCCAATACAAAAACACGTGAAGCGATTATAATTGTAAAAAATAATCGCTTGCCACTGGGGCTCCTTCCGGCTGGTGGCCCGTGGCATTTTGCCGGCTTGCCACCTTGTAGTTACGCCACTGACTCTGAGTATGGGATTGTTAAAAGACAGATAGATTAACAATGAGAATCTGTCAGGTTGTCTTTAAAATCTGTGAGTACTATTCTCTAACATTTTCTCGATGTCTTCGCTGACGCGATGGGTACTGGTCGAGGTCATTGTTTAGATATAGGGAGGTACAAATCCATATTGTTATTTAATAATCGTTGCGATCATCAAAACTTTATCACCACACTAAGGCTCAACTCACACCGAAAGAGCGGCGAAGGGTAACGAAGCGAAGCGCAGTTTCAGTGTGATATAAATTTGAACTTTATTTTCGTTACTATAATACTTATTATCGACCAT
>JAOTAV010085833.1:0-11962 GCA_026546445.1 Cyclargus thomasi | reverse complement strand
GAACATACATAAAAAAAAAATATATATATCCACAGCCGAACATAATAACCTCCTCGTTTTTGGAAGTCGGTTAAAAATGACGGTTTCTACCAAGTATAGAAACGTTCAAGTCCTTGGTCAAATAGCGAGTTCGTAGTCTCTAGAGATCCAAAAAATGCAAACAAAATTATATGAAATAGCAAAAGTATACAAATAATAATATTGAATAATATTTATTTAATATAATAATAGTATACATATAATATATTATGTATACTAATAAATTATAATATACATAAAAGTCCGAAATCGTGATGGACTAACATTAAAAATAATGTCCAGATAAGATAAATATTTATTTCTCAGTGCAATACAATAGAGAGCTAATTTTTATGTTTTCCGATCTCAAGTACATAATGAGGATGCTCATTGCCGTGAGAGAGCCATGCTTCGGCACGAATGGGGCGGCTTAGCCGGAGTTATACCACGGCCTTACAGAAAACTGGCGTAAAACGGCGTTGTGCTGTGTTTCGTTCAGTGAACGAGTTTACAGGTTGAACAATTTCCCTAATCCCCTATCCCTATTCCCTTTCCCCTCATAAAGGCCTGCAATGCACTTTGATGTCACGATTGTCGATGGGCGACGGCAGTTGCTTTGCCCGTCTGCTGACTATCCCCTACAGATCATAAAAAATGTTAGTATGCGTTTAATTACGTCGTTAAAATTTGAAACATAAACTTTAAACTTAAACCTTAAACTTTATCTGCAGTCAGCTACAGCTAAGGTTAAGGTCGGTGACTTTAAAGATGACACGGAACCATCCTTACCAATATTATAAATGGGAAAGTGTTGTTTGTTTGTCTATCTATGTCTGTCTGTCTGTTAACTCTTCAGGCCCGAACCGCTGAGCTGATTGTAAAGAAATTTGGTATGAATAAACGTTGAGCCCGGTAAAAAATGTACGGTTCAAGTGTGCTAAGCGAGTTTTGTGCGCAACGGAGTTGCAGGCGTTAGCTAGTTATATTGAAAATGGCAAAATGTGCTTGTTTGTTTCTTTTTAACGAAGAAAGCGATTTAATTTTTAGCATAAACTTAGTTGAAAGTATAAAGAGTAATATAGACTACGTTTTTAGAAAAATTGCACCTTTTTCTCGATTTCTGGTTAGCGAAGCCGCGGGTAAAAGCTAGTAAAAATATAATCGTTAGTTGCATCATATTTTTTTTATTTATTTGTAAACAGTTACTTCTCACTTTTACTGAAACATCGCTTGCGTGAAATTTGAAAATCGCACAACAATTCTGATATTTTGGAAACATATTTTTCTCAACACTAAAAGTTTTGTTCACCGATATTACTGTCTAGGTTGGTAAAAAAAGCAGGACGGAGCGCGGAACACCCCCAGTAAGGGCGATATTTTGTGTGAGCGTGTGTGTTAAGAGTTGCCGTGCTAAAAATCTTTATATCCCTTTTCTAACGAATCAAAAAACAAAGTCAAATGTCATTCGGAGACGTTCTTGTACGGGCTGCCAGTTGCGTCCGATCAGTTTGTTTTCAGCTTGGCATCAGTGGTGTGTCAGTGTGTGCGTTAACAGTAGAATCACACAAAATAGGCTTCAGTTAGGGGCTTCACCTGCTTATAAGAGAGCGGTGTGTCCAACTTTTTTATCTATCTAGATTACTATTTAATCTTTTATCTGAGTCCATAACAGAAATCAAGTCGATTGGTTGCTTCGCAAGGGCTTTAAGGAAATATAAACAAACACACTTTTCCATTTATAAAAATTACAAGAATAGATGTTCTCAATGAATTGGTTCAAGCGTAAATAATTAACAGACAATGAAATCCTTCGCATTCGATTTGGTAGTATTGGTAGTATATATTTAAGTCAATATATTGGTAGTATATATTTAAGTCATAAAAGTCGTGAATAGCCCATCATAAACTTTAGCAGTAAGCGGCGAAACAGGCCCCGAAAATTGCAAACGGACTGAATCGTTAGTTCCACTTGTAAATTAAATTTGTAAAAGTACTTATATTTGTCAAATAGTGCAACTTCGTAAATTCGGCTATCAGCAAACTTGGTCCACAGAAATGCGGTGCTTAAACAAGTTCTGTGAATAAATTATTAATTCCACTCGGAGTTGCAGTTTCTGTTTCGAGAATCGAGCTATTAAAATTCTCTTTCATAATTTTATATGATAAGTAGTCATCGTAATAAGGCTTAAGCCACACTGCGTATGTTGACGTGCGTCGTTGTTGTAAATAACATAATGATTGAAGACATAAGTGGAAGAAGATAACTAACATCTTACAACTTTCGAGAAAATACATTTTTTTTTCTATAACATTACAACAAACGTTGTAAATTACCTATTTCATTATCTATCTAGTGTATCTAGGTATAGCTAGATCAATCAAATTCATATTTTTTCTGGTCAAAAAGCATCCGTTTACGCAAAAATCTAGGAGACATTTAAATGTTAGTAATCTTTTGCTTTTTCCACTAATGTTCACACACTTCAATTGTACGATTTAGTGTGATATTAAACTAGTACTTCTTGCCCAATCATCATATTTATCCATACTGATAATATCACAAATGGAGAAGTATGTTTGTTTCTTTGTTCCCGAGAGTTTTCCTTCACCGAATGAGCTACGTCTGCGTATTCGAGATCAGCAAAATGGTACACGCCCTCACCCGTATTCGAACCTGCATCGTTACAATTCCAAAGGTCTTTTAGACCGAGGAGCCGTTTCTGTTTATATAACGATGTAGAGAACTAATAATTGCGTGAATTCTCAGAGGGTTAAGGCGAGAAATCATTTTATTATTCAGGTAAATTATTCAATTTGTTTAAGGACGAATTACTTTTTTTTCCATTAAAAAATCGCTCTAATAATTTTGTAGAAGTATTTCAGGTGTTATGTTATCGTTTTATGATTATCAGACTAGATTATGCTCGCGACTCCGTTGCATCAAAATTCGTTTATCGCGCGGAAAACGGAATTTTTTCTGGCATAAAAATTAACCTTTGATTCAAAGTGTATCCTTATCAATTGAGTTTGAAAAGGTAACAGATATACCGACAGACAGACATTAGAATGGAAGTATAGATTAATCTGATAGATTTTAATTAAGTGAGACATTATGCAAGCGACGTTGACGTCTGACGATTTCTCGCCAAGTCGCGGTGTGAATTTACCCTTACATTGCATTTAATTACTTAACGTTTGTTTTTTTTTTACTGACAATAAGCCCAATCGTTGACATACACTTCTTAATGACTTATGTAAGAACTATATGATTCATAATAAAAAAAAATAATGCAACTATAGCGTTTTCGCCCAATCGGCAACGGTCATTAATCCTCTGTCAAAAATGTATTATTTTTATATAAAATGTGATTGACAACCAAGTACTGCGTTGGCGGTTCACTAACGTCAATCTTGAGCAAATGCATAATAGACTGGGTGAAAGCACTATAAATGAAAGGATTTTTTTTTGTCGAAAACCCGATTCCGAAAAAAAAAACACAAAAAGTTCTAAACGCAAAGAGAGAAAATCTCTAACTCAGCACAATCAAACACGTCCTCGTTAAATGTCAATTTCCTCAGAGTCTTTGTTTAAGAAAACTCTCACAATTAACAGGGCTCTGTGATTACGGATAAAAGACTTTTGTGATGTTTTTCTTTTTTTTTTTAATTGATTTATAATAGGAAATCGTTTGATCTGAAGCAAAAGAATTCGTGATTGCTTGACGACGAGTGACGTGGGTCGATACTTCTTTTGCTGGTATTTTACGTGTCAGTGGCTTTTCTCGTCTCCAAGCACAAGAAAGATAAACTTAATTAAACATCCTCAGCAATATTGTACTGTATGTTAGTGTATTTTTAACCGACTTACAAAAATGAGGCTTCTATATATTTTTTGTATGTTCAACTTTTACTCTGCCGTCATTCGGCCGAACTTCAAAGTTCTTTCGTTGTTGTATTAGACACAGTCCAAATTTGGTACCATATTCACAAAAGTGGTGATCTTATGAGAGGATTCCAGAGAAATCGAAAGGATTTCTTGAAATTAATTTGAAAGCATATGCAAAATCAGAATCAGAATTGATTTTTTTTTTTACTTTTTCTAAACTATTTTAAGTAGATGCTACGAAAAATGGATACTTTGCGTCAATGTGTACCCTGGTGCCGAAGGTGATGTACAGAACTTTAAACTGCTTAAAGATACAGATTCGGGGATTTCGGTGTTGTTCTGAGAACTGCAAGCAGATAACACTATGTCAATTTCATCAATCATCATCACCACTTTCATTATGCTACTTTTAATTATATTTTATATCCCGAAAAATGCACGGTTCACGTGGTAAATGAATTTCGGCGCATCGGAGTGCGGGCGTCTAGTGCTTTTAATAATGCTATTCAGAATGGCCACTCACTGATTTTCCTTCAAACGCTCCGAATCGTGCATTCGTAAAGTGATTTGTCAAAGAGCCTACAGCTTGTTAGTATCTATTCAAGTCGGATGCGACGGCCGACGACTGCTTTGTGCAGTTTAATTGATACGTGACTTATGCGACACTCGTCGAAGTTCGACGATTAAAAGTTCGACGAAATCGAAAATGCGACGAGAGATTTTTGGAAGTTAGTCTTTTATTGTGAAATGCGGGGGTTATGATTATTTTTATTTCTAAGATATTTTTTTCATGAGAATTAGGGGTAAGTCTGTCGCCCGTGGACGTTTGTAACAGTAGAAGCGTTGCAAGTGCGTTGTCGACCATTCTGATGAACAGGCTCCGTGGAAGTTGAGCCTCCGGTAAGCTCACGGCACGTTTTACGCCAGTTTACGGCCCATTCATGCCAAAACATGGCTCTCCCACAGCAATGATGCAAAGTTTACAATGTGGAGAATTAGTTTTGCATTTTTTCGGAATAAATCGATTTCGCCCGATTAATAACAAAAGCTAAATGTCCAAAAACAGAAAATCCGACTGCAGGAACCATTGTAATTTAAACACCAAGTTACGTATTTTTCTAGAATTGTTATTTAAAGCCCTTCATATTGATAACATACGAGTGAGTTCAGAAATGAGACCACTATTCTCATAACACAAATTATATTATCTTCAAAACAATACATACATACATACTCTTAAAAAATATAATCTGGCGCAGTCGGGTGAAAACATAATGTTTATTTGTTACGCAACATTTAATCAGCAAAAATTTCGACTATGAAATACTGATAATTTAATTTATTTGTTTCGGTTCGCTTTAATTAAATCGAATAATGTAAAATGAGATACCATTGACTGATTCAAAACACAATCATATTTCATTCGAGCCGCTAACGAAATTATAATAACCCAAGAGATATGATTGTATTTCGAATAGTTCCGGTGTTATTAGTATCAACAAAGTCCGGCTTAGCTTGGCCATAGTAGAAACTCGAAGGAATATTATTGCTGGCGCGTTTGCTAGTTGTACTGGTTGGCTTTTTATTTGAGGTGGGAATAAAACTGCTGGATCAGATTTCGTATATTTTACACAATTTTCGCAAATTATGCATTTGGCGACGCAATTTTCTTTCTCTGATTTAGAGAACAACAATAAACGTTTGACAAATAATTTATTTATGTAAAAAATCTATACTAATTTCAAAACTATGTAAGGTTTTCGCGTCTATCCATTATTCATTTTCGTTAAAACCTTAAAATCAATAATGATGAAAGTATGGATAGGTCTCGGGAAAGAAAGTGGATAATATTTTTTTACCTGAAATGTACGATTCCTGCGCTATTAGCGACTTTCTTAGCTCATTTAGTAAATAATAATAAATATTGTATAAAGCTAAAGAGTTTGTTTGTTGAAAAGCACTAATCTCAGGAACAACTGGCCGGAATCGTAAAATTAATTTTTTGTTAGTCCTTAGTTCCGTAGCTACATAACATCACGCTACGACCAATAGGAGCCGAGCAGTAATCAATAAATGTATTAAAAACGGAATTATTATTAAGATTTACTCGGGCTTAGTCGTGGGCAACATCTGAATAAGGGGTAAATCATTCACAAATTTTTTCAACACTTCAACCCCAGTATAAACAGAACACACTCATTAGGGGTTACGGAATAAGGCAAACATCTTGAAACTCCCGACCCTTACGTCGCAAACATTTTTAAAGCCACTCGTGCACAAGAGTTGGCCCCAGTTGGGCCCTACATAATTTGCAACAGTTTGCCCCTGATACTTAAAGAATTGATAAGGAGGGGTAAGTTGAGCCACAATACATTTCACGAACGGGTAGGTCGAATTCAAACGGAACTAAACTGTTATGGATTCTGTGACGGGACGAAGTTACGTGAGGTGATCTTGAAGCGGAGGGGGTCGAAATTATTCCAAATCTCACTTAAACGGCAGAGGGGTGCGTTGGCAAATATAAAGTTATATATTTTTAACAAAACAAACATAAGTAAAATGCTGTCAAAAATTCTTTCTAAGATAAGGCCAAATCTGAAGACTATCCTAAAGTTGCCGTAAGACAGATAATAACTATGGGTTTAATAATAAATATACATAATCTTCTGCACATGTACTTATTTTAAAATCAATTAAAGCCAAAAGAAAGATTTAGGAAATCTCGCGTGGAGGAAATAAGTAATAAGCGGAGGGGGCGGAGGTAAATCTTTCGAAATTCCAAGATCTTTAAAATTGCATTATGAAATTAACGGACACCCCAAAGAAACAAATACTTTATTGTGCACAAAAAGCCGCAGCCCCTGGCCATAATGCGCGAAACCTATAAATTTGGAAACCACTTCTAAGTTGGCTTACTGTTTCGTTCTATCTGTTGTGGTTACGCGACGTGTAAAAAACATGGCGATTCTTTTCAGGGACAAACAGCTAGCAGAAGTTTAAGTAATATTGATAAAATCAATGAATGCTTGAATGCATTACAATTATGTAATTAAAACAATTTTTATTTCTTTGATAAATTAGCTTTAAGATATTAATATTGCTATTTTCCATCTTTTTGGTAAAAGATAGACCCCGTGCAAAATTCTTACGCCGGTTCTTCTCCGCCGGTTAGCTCCTGAACCGGTGGGAGGCACCGCAGATACGACGTTCAGGAATGTTTTGTTTTAATTACTCTCAATAAACAAAACATGATTTGAATTATTTAATTGCATTATAATTCCAAATTTTTATTTGTATTTACCAATATGTTTGTATATCTAACAATACATTTTGCATCTAAGCTGGCCAGCACTCCGACTATTAATATTAATAGTCCTTAAACATATTACGAGCTAGTTGAGTATTCGGAAAATTACCATAATATTGGTGTGGCCACTACAATAGAAAATAACTGCGCATTCACCATAATTCTCAACTATTATCGCTATTTATTGCTATTATATTGGAATCCTTTAGTACTTAAAAGCGATGTAAGCTACAATTACTGGGTTGAAGTATTTTAACAATCTGCTTTTGCGGTATTAAAGTACGCTTAATAGCAATTTATTTGCGCGAATTTAATCTGAAACCGTAGCGTAAATTTACTAGGTTGTTAAGTCCGTATAAACAGGTACAGTTTCATAAAAAACTATCCAAAAGCAAACCAAAGCAAACATTTTGTTATTTTAAATGCTTATTTGTTTTAAGCTTTTGAAATAAGGTATACGAGCAAACAGAAGAAGCTCGGCAATTAGTGTATGTATTATGTACCTGAGATCAGAATATGTCTCATTGGTACACGCCTCCTCTCGGGATCGAACTAGCACCCTCTAGAAAACCAACGCCGCACCCCGACAAACATGTAAGTCCCTTCTGGCTACTGATCTCTATATTATAAATACACTGGCCTAAGGAAAAGCCTAGCCATGGTAAGGCGATTTGATATGCGGTATTTTGGCGCTGATGGCAGTGACGAGCGGGAAAGGAACTAACGATCTTTACATAACACGCACTCTTTTATAGTTCACCTATGAACTTCCACCACTTATTTAAACATAAACTACATATATACTCTAAAATATATACAAAATAAGAAGTCGCGTCAAACTTTTAGTTAAACACTTTGTAAACAAAATAGAATTTGAACGATTAAGCGGCCATTTGCAAATGACGTCAGATTTAGTTCTTTTTCCACTCGTTTCTACACTAAAATTGTCTCGGTAAAGAGCTGTTATTTTAAAGGGTATCGTAAGTCTAGCCTATATTGTAGAGATCAGTGCTACTGGCACACATGCAAGCAGCGCGCGGTTTGATTCCATGAAGATGACCTACTTGTATCTGTATCCTCCTAAAGCCTAACTAGAATAACAATTTTCATCAAAAGTTCCGCTCTAATATAAAATCCGTTTTATATTTTATCTATAAATAAAAATAACAATGCAAAATACGTACTGATAATCTTAACAAATGGTTTCGAGAATGTTCTAAGAACAAAGCGGTTCTTCGGTGGCGATTTCTTTGCACGACCCTTATTATACCCAAGGGCAGACATTTAGACACGAATAGTATATTTTATATGAAACCTATAAGCCGCTAGATATATTCTATTGAAAATCTTGGCACGACTTTTATTTTCTGTAAATTTAAATGGCACGAGAATGGAAGTATGACTAAAATGAGATTGAGGTGATAATGCAGTTTGGCAGCTCATTATGATATTATTAGAGCGTCCGTGGCCTAGTGGATAAGACCTTTGGTTCGTACTCGAGAGGGTGGAGGTTCGAACTCCGGAGAAGGCGTGTACCAATGAGACATTTTCCGATCTCAAATACATAATACGGATGCTCATTGCCGTAAGAGAGCCATGTTTTGGCACGAATGGGCCGGCTCGACCGGAGTGATACCACGGCCTTACAGAAAACTGGCGAGGAAAAGCGTTGTGCCGCATTTCGTTCAGTGAGCGAGTTTATCGGTGACCCAAATTACCTAATTCCCTACCCCTATGCCAAATCCAACAATAAGGCCGGCAACGCCCTTGCGACTCTTAGGATATAGCAAGTGTGCATGGGCGACGGCAGTTGCTTTCCATCAGGTAACCCGTCTGCTCGCTTGCTACCTAAATATCATAAAATAAAAAAATAACTAAAGTCATACCAAAATTCATACCCATTTAATCTGAAATTTCGCTTGCTACAGACGCGTATATAATTTTATGATACTATTAGAAGACGCCTGGAACTCTGTGGCGCAAAATTTCGCTTATCGCGCCAGATTTTTCCGGAATAAAAAGAGTCCTATCTCCACAATTTTATTTTTGTGTTTAAAACTATATGACACATGTACTCTACACATGTACACATGTACTCTACACATGTACACATGTATTCTACACATGTACACATGTACTCTAATTACTATTCTCAAGCACTTATAGTTTTTCCGTGAAGTGTACCACAAAAATGAACTGGGAGTGGGATATAGAGAACTCACTTCGCTCGCCCACTAACGAAAAAGCACAGCTTTATGGAGGGCTCTCGAGATTTTTTAATGTAAGCATTGGTTTTTTTACAGTATTCTGTGAGTGCGATAATTTTTTTTTTAATTTACTGTTACAATTTACATAAACAAATGAGGCTGGTGAGTAGATTAATGAGATAAGCCATTATTGCCGTCATTGAGTGAAATAAAACTTGTTATTAAGTTAATTATACTCGATGGTCATTCTAGGCGTAAATTGCAATTTTAAGCTCATCGAATATTACTTGTAGAATTTTACCTTTAATTAGCAAGTTCTCTGAATAGCCCAACTAAGATAAGCATACTCCACTAAAGCGTAGTAGTACATTTAAGCGGATTGTACTGTAAACACTTATTCTACACTTGTACAGCAAATAATTAGTCAAACTAAACAATTATTTTAGATATTATAATATTATAAAAATAACTAACGCCATCTATGAATTGAAACACATCCACACATGTACTCAAATAACTATGCTGAAGCCCAAACCTATAGCTCTTATCGTTTTTCCGTAAAGTGTACCAGAAACATGTGCTGGGGTTAGAATTTACGTGACTCGCTTCGTTCGCCAGTAATATTAGTAGACGTAGGCTGAAAACAAATTGATGAGACGCGACAGGCGAAACGAAATAGCGTCCGTAGCCTAGTGGGTAAGACCTTTGGTTCGCACTCGAGAGGAGGTGGAGGCTCGAACCCCGGTGGAGGCGTTTACTACTAAGACATTTTCGGCATTGTGCTGTGTTTCGTTCAGTGAGTGAGTTTATCGGTAGCTTATATTCCTAATCCCCTATCCCTATTCCCTAAAAGAAAGGCCGGCAACGCACTTGGTTCTCTTCAGATGTCACGAGTGTCCATCGGCGACGGCAGTTGCTTTCCATAAGGTAACCCGTCTGTTCGCTGGCCTCCTAAATACTGTAAGCAACATGCAGTAGTTTTCGTCTTCATACAATTGGACTTGAATTAGTGCGCGCACACACACATATAAACATATTTTACATGATTCTTATTATATTAATCTTATATGATCTTATTTCTTTCAATCAGGGCATTTATTTTCAAAGAAATGTCGGTCAAATGAGCAAACGCATCACCTAATTTAATTCGCCGCAGAGAAATCGCAGGTGAATTTAAATTACAATTTTGATTATTTCACGCAATCATTCTCCAGTCCTTCGGGATTAAAATGAGCCGGTGCAGAATAAACCGCGTTATAAAATGATATCAAAACGAATGGTATTCTATTCATATTTCAACATGATGAATGTGAAACCGCAGCCGTCGACAACATCCGCCCGATGACGTACACACAATTATTTTTCCCATCGATGCTATATATTTTTTTATTTATTTTATATTATATAGGAAATTATATGTTATGCTGTGTTATGTATATTTTCAATATGTAGGTGCAATAAGAGTAGTTGAAACAGATATCGCGGATCTCAGTAATTTGGCCGGGTTATGTCAAACTCAACTGACAGATCACGACTCACATGTAATTGACATATTCGGACCAAATGACGTAGGTCCGTCAACTGGTTCTCTTTTAATTTCACTTTTAATTTATTGGGGGACTCGAAAAATAATTGTGTATTTTTCCATGCGAGCGAAGCCGCGGGTAAAATTAGCAGTTTTAGAAAATGCTATCTCTGTATAGTAAAAAAGTCAGTTATTGGTAGTTTCTTGTACAATAGAAATGAATGTAAGTACGAAACAAACTATTTTCGATGTAAAAGTATTAAAAAAAATATAATTTTGACGGGAACGAATTTGACATCAAACGATTGGACAAATCGGACGATTCCGCGCGTGCAAGTGTGCGAGGTTCCATGACATTAAAGAGGAATACAGGCGCCAACAGCCTTGAGCATTTGGAGTTTCGAAAATCTCCCCCCGCTGGCGGAAAATAATTAATATACAATTAATAAAAAAATAAGAAAGAAGAAGTTCCTCCGTAGAGATTATAGTGTTATTTATATTGTATGGTATAAAAAAATAGGTCATCTTAACCGGTTAGTTTCAAACATCACACACACACAAATCTATTATAAAAAATCGATGTCCGCGGTACATTTTTTTTTCTCATTTACTAAAAGCTTAAGGTAAAAGTCCTCGCTAGTAATGAAAGAACGAATATCATTTTATAACATATTTTTTTGGTTTATGTGCTAAATGTTTTAACATACTTAATGCTAAAGCTTACTATAATGATCTTAATATCGACAACACATCCTGGGAGTAGAATGGCTCCTTACCAGGCTGCTTCTGCATAATATTCAAAGGGTGACTTACAATTATTATGTAACTTTGGTTTTTCTTTTATTGTCTACTAGCTGATCCGGCGAACTTTGTTCCGCCTTAATGGCAATAAATGAGCAGATTGTGTTTTTTTTTTTATTAGAAAAAATACAAAAAAAATTTAATAACTACTATAGTACAGAGATCCAGGAAAAAGTGTGCAGTGCTGAAACCTAAAAAAAGTTGCAAAATTTTTGTTA
>JAOTAV010085822.1:0-11962 GCA_026546445.1 Cyclargus thomasi | reverse complement strand
AGAGCTTTACTGTGCGAGGCAGAAAGTTACGCGAAAATCGTATTGTGGAAGACTGCCATTCATCAAGACGATATGGGCGGTAAACCTTCCGCATAGGTCGATGGCGAAAAGTTGCAGGTGGAATGATTCCGAACAACTTCTTTGAGCACTCCCCGTGATAAAATCTATAAAGGATGCAGAGCAAAGCTACATCTCGGCGCAACTCCAGGCGTAATTGATCCATGACGGTACCTTTGCCCAAAGAAAGCCCCGAGTGACATCGATAGAACATCAGGCAGCGTGCCATTGGCCATTGCCCACTGAAAGAAATATAATATAGGAAAAAAAAGTACATGTAGAAAATTAGGGTTAACACATAACAGTATTATGAAATTTTAAATTTTGTGTTTAAATGAAGTTAAAAGTTAAAATTTAGTAACCTACTTATCTACGTATTAAACGTGTAATTAATATGACTTGACAATATATTCTATCGTTGCTAAAAATTATTGAAACAAAAAATTTATTTTTTGCAATGACTTAAAACAGGCTGTGGTTATATAGTCGTAGCACCATTTAAAGACGATAAAAATAGGTATGTCAAATGTCAATAATGTACTACATAAATGTCACTCAAATTTGACATTTAAAAGTAGTAGTGCAAATAAGTGCTACAGTTTGATGAACCAGAATTTGTTAAATAACTAATTTTATATTTATTTTTAAGAAGTAAATGAAATCAGATTTTTAATTGAGATAATCATAGTCAATACTTGTAGGAAGCGATTTCCTGGCCTTAAATCGTATCACAAGATTGTAACAATGAACAATGCTGCACAGTTTTCGCTGCGATGGAATAACTACGTGAATCACGTTACCGAAGCATTTAATTTATTGAGGTTTGAAAATGATTTAGTAGATGTTACACTATGTTGCGATGGGGGTAAAATTAAAGCCCATAAAATGTTACTTTCCGCCTGTAGTACCTACTTTAGGCAGATATTTAAAGAAAACCCATGTCAACATCCCGTCATTATTCTGAGGAATTGTAAGTATGAGGACCTCAACGCTATCATCAATTTCATGTATCACGGTGAAGTTAATATTTTCCAAGAACAATTGGAGTCTTTCCTTCTCACGGCAGAATTTTTGGAAGTGAAAGGTTTGACTGACAATGTGGAAGACGAATCTTCAAAAAGCAAGATAAAAGTCATTGAAAACAGTTCACTAGATCTAAGTTCAAGGGCTAGCCGTAGTAATGAGTATACTTCACCCATGACTTCAGACGAACCTATTAATTTGGCACCGCTACAGACTGCTCGAACTGAATACATTCCACAGGAGGAACAAGTAAATAGCCAAGACCACGAAAATGTTATATTGGATGAACAGCAGGATATTGAGATTGAATCAGATGATAAGGCAAAGGCAACATCTAAAACTGATGACATGCAAGTTGAAATGCAGTCTACTTCAGCTGAGGATTTGTCTGACAAAAATGGTAAATAAATTTTTTTAATGAGTAGTATGATGTACATATTTTTATAAGTTATTAAAAACATGTTCAAATAAGTTTTATAATTTGAATTTTTTTCCTGGTTTTACTAACATACTAAATTTGTTTTCAGAAACGGACATGGCAAAATTTAGATGTCAGTTATGCCCGAAAGGATTCAAACACCCAACTTCATTAACTTTGCACAAAGATTCACATGCCGGAAAAACACAATGTCCAGTTTGCTTGCGTTCATTCTCCCGTTCCTATGATATGAGAAGTCACCTACAGAGGATTCACAGAAGAAAACAGTTGACAATCAAAGAAATAAGATACAAGACTGCTTCAGATAATTTGGCTTCAAAGTCTTTTACACATAACATTTAGTGAATTGGTCATCTTTTGTATTGAGTGTGTAAGGCCTACCTTGTTATATTTTATAGAATTATATGATATAAATCACATATTATATTACTTATAAAGATAGATTAAAATTGCTCAGTGATAAATCACTATTTTTATACTAGTCTTGTATTAAAATATGTTTCTAAAAATCCTTTTATTTTTTACCTCTTCCAAATCTAGTACAAATCTTACAGTATTATTAGGTAATAGAAACGATATCCATGTTTTATTAGACACAATGTAGTTAGTTTGAACATCTTATCTTCAAGGATAAGGCCATTCCATGTAATGGTTCATAAGTAAAATAATATTTCTTTATTTATAGAATCATGATTAAATGCAGGTTAGGTGATTTACAACTTTATTGGCACAATGCCATCTATTGTTGAGTGATTAAGACCAATACAATTTTAATACATTAATTCTCAACATTCTCATAGGTGGCGCTTTTGCTAGTAATAATATTTTCATTATAAGTAGTAACTGGGAAAGTATTGGGATATATCTATAGAAATATCAGGGTACCATTGGGATTGATCCTGGATTTCATCTTTGTTTTTTTATTTACACCGCGTTTGGACACTTAATGTAACATCAGAAGAGTTGCAAGTGCATGGCCGGCCTTTTAAGAGATCATTAATTCTATTTTCTGAGACTAGACTAGGGGATAAGCCTATGTTGAGGGAATAGGGGTAAGTAATGAGCTAGTAAATTTACGTCACTTGACGAAATAGCGCAGACGCTGTTTCACGCCAGTTTTCTGTGAGGTCGTGTTATCTAGTCGTGCCAGCCGATTCCTGCCGAGGTGGTGGTCTACCACGGGATGGCCTAAATACATAAATAATACCTACTTAAAATTTATTTATTGTTGAATAAAAATTAAACTCATCAGTCGACGGAGCATCTAATGATAAGTTTGCAAATAAGTATGTATAATTTTTTTTATAGTTAATTAGTAATTAAGATAACCATTCTAATATTATATTGGTGATAATAACTCTCTCTGTCTGTGTTTACGCCTAAACTTCTCCAGTCCAGTATAGACTATGGAGAAACTTTGTATGGTACCGGTAAAGGACATATGATGCTTTTTTTCCCGAAATAATGTACGTTTCGCAAGCAATAAAAGCAATAAAATAAATTTTGGCGCAACGGAACTGCGGGTGTAATCTAATTGTAAATAATTGAAAAAACGCTTAGCCTTCACTATTTTCAGGTATTGGTCTGCAATTTTATACATCATAGCAAGTCGTGAGCAAAGTCAGTGGCGTAACAATTGGATAGAAGGGCAGGGCTGCCAGGCACAATACTACCGAGACCCAGAAGAGACCCGGCTCAAGAGGCAAACCTAGAAATATTTTATACATACATTGGTTAGAAAGCCACATTTAGTTAGTAAACACGTTAATCTTAACTAATAAGCCCCCATAAACTTGCCACGAGCCCCCAGATGGTATAGCTACGCCACTGGGCCAAGAACCTCTAAAATTGACCAATTACGTACATGATTATTATAATAATTTTTGTAGGATGTTAATAGTAAGAACTGTAAGTGAAGTGTATATTTCATATATTTCTGATTATAAAACTATATCATCCGAACATCACATTAAAATGGGGTTTTAAACTCAGCAATACTGGAGATCGAATATCCAGGATAATATAATATGGAAAGTGCAGAGCGTTAGAATTAAAAAACAAAAAGCGCGAGCGGGCGGGATTTGCTTGGAGTAGTATAGTAATGCATTGATGCTGAGGGGGGCTGAGGGGGGCTAGGGAACCGTGCCGTACTCGGAGGGTGGCGTTGCGAGGGTGGCGGGGTCAGGCGGCTCGATACGCGCGCGCGCCGCGGACATCCGACATCACTAGTCGCGTTTTGACGCTGTTCGTGTACAGTGACGCATGTTGCTCGAAAGGAATTCGAACGCTTCGATATCGACTTTATTTACTCACTCGAAAGTACGTATTAATTGCGAATTTCTCACTGAAACCTGTGGTGCTTTTACGTGAAAAATTACGGGTGTACCTTGATATTGATGTGTAAAAATATTGTTGTTTAATTTTGTTTACATTCACGTGTGCCCGAATTATTTTTTAACTGATTTTTTTTGTTACACAGTGCGATAGTGAGAAAATGGGTAATCAGGAGCATTGAGGTAGTAAAATGAGAAACAATGTTTGTTAGAAATTATTCCAGTGTTTTGGGGAATATTCCTGAAGTTTCCATTGCTTACAGATCCTGAATACTAAAATACTGAAAACGGTGTAATGGTGTAGTTATTTGCAAAGTTTTATCGAAAAATGTGGTTTTCTATCGAGTTTTCTGTGAATATTTGATGGTGGGTTTCTATGAGAGGGCATACAGTCGAGATTCGCTCGCAATTCGTCCCGCGGCGGCGCAATGGGGGTATTGATCGGCGGCGGGCGCGGGTCGCGAGACGCCGGCGTCGCCTGCCGCCTAAATAAAGCTCCGTGCATGTGTGCCGACTGCCGGCAGCCGCCCAAAGTCGATGTGCCGTCGCCTCCACTGTCGCATTTCGCTGTGTGCTGTCATATGATTCTATTATTGTTCTGCCTATGCCCCATCTTATTCGCGATTGACATTTTCCAATATTTTTAAAAGTAGGTTTAAAAGCGGCTACATTTCAATTACCTCGTTCTATGTAGTTGGGAATGAAAGGGTTTAACTATAGAGAAATAACATGCTTATAAGTAGAATTAACGTGATAACCCTTGCTATTATATTATATTTCAGATAAGCTTATCTGCTGTTACACTTTTTTAACGTTTATCTGAAGTGGGTAACGGGAATATTTTCATTAATTAGTTATTAATAGCAAGGGTTATCACGCTAATTCTACTTATAAGCGTTTTATTAGAAAAATACGATAAAGGTTTAAAAACTAGGTATATTAACAAATCCTAAATCCCATAAGCTGTAGGTACATGACTGCAAATTATCCTGGTAGGAACCTAATCCCAGACCCAGCTGATTTGGGGTCCCTTATGCTGATATATCCTCTTATTTTTAGCAATTATTTCTTTATTTATTGGAGGATAACATTATCAAAATACGTAGGTATTATTTATTATAATATTTTTAGTAAATTTGTTTATATTCGTATTGAGATACATATTAATTTAAATTTTTAGTTAAACCCTTTCATTCCTAACTACATAGAACGAGATAATTGAAATGTAGCCGCTTTTAAACCTACTTTAAAAAAAAATTTAAACCTACTTTTAAAAATATTTTGTTAGTTACACCTTCGTAAAACTCTACTTTTACACTTCAATGTACTTTAGATTAAAAAACGCTCGTTTGCCTGTTTTTTGATGTTCTTCGTTCTGTTCAAGGTGGACATGCAGGACTAGTCGACGATAATCACGGAACCAGCTATGGCTCGCATCGTGGTGGTTGGAGGAGCACTGCTCTACGTGTTGAGTATAGCACTCGAGACAAACGCGCTGATCCTCTTGCCTCACGACGTACGCCCCGGCCATGCCGTCCGCCATTTCATCGGGAATCACTCACGTTACACCCTGCTAGATCCAGACCATGCCTCATTTTTCACGCTTTTGGACGACGGCCTCCTAATGACGACCGCCGATCTAGCACCATTGCTCAATCAACCTCTGAACTTGGCGATCCTCGAGCAGACACCATATAGTAGCTCGGCTCATTCCATTCATCTTTTAGTAATGGATCGGCGGAAAATGCTTCATTTCACCTCAGTAAACGGGCTGGAAGGCGAGATAGCCGAAAATGCCCCATCCGGTACTGTCGTAGATTTTCCACCAATTCGAGCCACTGCTCTTATCAATGTAGGTCCGATCGCATATAAAATTATAAAGGGCAACGAAAATTCGACATTCGCATTGAAGGACAAAGATAAGGAAAGAAATTCCGATGTCAAGTCTGTCGTAACAGAAGGAGATATTGAGATCGTGGCCCTTAAATCTTTGGACGCCGAGAAGAAGAATTCTTATGATATTGCCATCCAAGCTACAGACTTGATCGGAGTCAATAAAGCTACGCTGCCTGTCAAAATTAACGTGATTAACGAAAACGACCACGAGCCTATGTTTGAGCAGGAAGTATACTATTTCGCGGTGAACGGAACTACAGACGAAGGTTGTCGAAATGGCACTCCGCATTGGGAAAGATTTTCAAATATTGGAAAAGTGCAGGCGTTTGATGAGGACGGTGATCGTGTGTATTACTCTCTAAAGACACCTAGCAACCTAGCCGTAGTCGTGCCACAGACTGGTGACTTGATATTGGCCGGTGAACCGGACGGTCACGAAGCAGAACTAGAAGTTTTGGCTCACGACACGGGGACTCCGTCGAAGAAGAGCAAACCTGCACAGATTTATATAGAATTCGTGATTCGCGAGCGCAAGGAATTACCAACACTTCATCGTGATAAAAGGCGTGTGACACGTGCAGTGCGACCTACGAAACGTATCGAATTCACTGAAGCCGATGGTGAAGTGGAAGGACGTTCCGTATTTACTCTCGAGAAGGAAACTGATCGCGAAACTTTTAAAATTCGGGACGAAAATCCGTGGGTTACAGTTGAACCGAGTGGTGTTGTGAAAGTTAAAAAGAAGTGGGACTACGAGGAGCTCGGGCCCGAAAAAACGATCGATTTTTGGGTCACCATCACGAACGCTGGCAATGGAGGTGAGTTTTATATATTTACTAATATTATACTTATTTTAAATACAAGTGATATTAACAATAAGAATTAAAATGGTTGAGGTTTAAAAACGTTAATCTTATAAATGATAGGTATTTAATGCTAAGAGCCTGGCGATTAATTAACACATTTCATACACACAACAAATAGCTGATAACATCAGGAAACGAACATATTTTGTTTGAACCATATAAAACATTTGCTCTACACCTGTCGTATCGAATGGAGAGGTGAAGCGTGACGGTGGGACTGGAGCCGGTCCCGTGATGCTTTCAAATGATGAAATTCACTTTTAGTGATCTCTACCATGTAGCATCGTAATTATAACCATGTTTTACCACAGTTGAAGGTCCCCGATGAACTTTCTATTCAAACAATTTGATCTTGCATATCGAACACGGCAGGTACTTGCCAAATGCAAACAAACGTTACTTACATAGATATTTTCTATCGTGATGACTGGGAATTTTTCTATGAACTTAATCTAGATTATTGTCATACTCAAAAGCTCATATTGTATTTTAAATTACAAAGTAGAGTTTGAGGTAACAAAGATAACGAACTGTATGTATGCATTAGTATTATAAACATAAATTATCTTCACGCGTCTTTGTATACGCAAAAAACCTCCGACACCATAAATTCTAGTTAGCACGAGCCCATTATGTCATTTGCAATGCTACAGCACGAGATACTGGGCAGGTGTGCCAGGAATGCTCATTAGGCGTAAACCGTCATAGATGCGACAGGTTAGGGCCACCGTAGAATGCGTGCCTAATCGGAGACCTGTCGCACGGCCGCGATTCTGTACGCCACGCTTACACGACTTCGGATCGAGTCTCGAGATTATATCTATGGATAATTAAACATTTTTTAAATGATTAACTCCATCCCTGGTCATGATTTTCAATAGATTTTTCCACTGCATGATCGTATGAATTTTCTCACACTATCATTTCTTTATTATTGCATAAGTAGAAGTAACAAAAGAGTACCGCCAGCGTATAATAATAGACATCAAAAACAGCTACGGAGGACATTTTCGAAGACAATGTAATATCATCAAGCAAATTAGTATCAAAGTTGGCCATGTTATGTATCCGCCTCTCAGTGAGGGTGTAGATTATTGTGTTCCACACAGCCGGACTATTCTAGGCATCACTGCTACAATTGATATTGACATTTCCGGATCAGTAAACCATTAATCAATACATTCAACATTGTTTTCGTCAACGCTTATGTCCTTTTGATCCAGTTAGTTATGTTTATCTACTCTTTGATATAAATCTTTGAATTTAAAATCTTAATGTGTAGTTAACATCGTATATTTTGTGTTTTATAATAGATTTTCGATAAAGATAAGAGACAGATAATAAACTAGTGTTCACTATCTCGACCACATTTTGTACTAAATGTAATTCGGAGGCCATCTCAATACCACCTGCGTTCATTAAAATAAAAATGTTCACCGTTACCTCGATTTCTACCAGAACTAAAGATATTCAGAGTCAGTCGTAAAATGTACATATTAGTTGAAGCCACCTGCGTCGCTACACTGGCTGGCAATGAAAATCATCGCGAAACGGTTACGGTCATTCGGACAATGAATGATAAAGTCACGCATTCATTCAATCAAAAGCTATGGGTGCGGGCGTCGGTCGCACAACAATCGGCCAATTCCCCTCGTTGGGCAGCAGCCGCAATTACCGACCTCACCGATCCCACACCATCTGCTCGCTGGACACACTTAACGAATGTTAATTACTTAATGGGAAAGGGCTCGAAGATCCGGTTAGAGTTCTAATTATAAATTCTGATGATTTTCACATATCACACACTTATTTGCTTACTGCGGGGCAGCGACCTGAGTTATCCTGGAAGTAAAGACGCTTTTGTATAGAAAAGTCCGATTGTATGCTCTACCATAAACGAAATTAGTTAAACATCAGGTATGTTGGATGCTTCTTCGTTTAAACAGGTTGTAGGCTTTGGGTAAACAATATCCAGCTGTTAGAAGATAAGAAATAAAACACTGTTTTAAATATCCCATTCATTGAAATACACGATTAGTGACAACCTTACTCCACTATAGGTTTATATGTATGTAGGTATTGAAATTGTAATATATTTATTCCAATTAGATAAATAGTATGAGTGGTAATTAAAGTAAATAATAGCACAAGTTCTGTACCGATTAGTCTTATTTTTGAGATGATATTGTTATGCTATTACTCCAATTTTGTGAAGAAAACCTGCTTAATATATAATGACAATTGGTAGATATTGAGCGATAGGAACTGTACAAAAATAGGCTCTGATAAAAATAAGCACTCCTTTCCTCATAACGTGTTTCGGTGTGTAATTGACTTTACCAATTTTCGACGAAAATGGGTGGATCTTAAAGAATACTGTACTTTATATAATCCATAATGAAATTACTAACCCTCGCTCTGAACGGAATTGCTACTGCCAATGGGGGAAGTCGGCAGAACATTTTACATTTCCTCTTAAATATCCTCTTAATATTGCTTGTTGTTTCATATTTTATTGCGATCTAATGCAAAAGCTGTAAAACTATATATTTTTATGTTTCCCAGCCAGCTAAAACCGGTATAATATATAGCCTAGAATCTTCATATTGTAGTCGTCGTTTAGTAAAGGTTAAATTAATTGACGTTATATGGAAAGGCAATTTCATTTAGTTTAAAACGGTAGTTTCAAGTTACAAAATGTTACGTTCGAAGTTTCGACTGTAGAGTACTATCCCCGGTCGTGATGTGGTCGTGATCGAGTGTTTACAGAACACTTTTAAATAGTTAAGTACGACCATTGTCCGGTCTGTTTTCTTTCCCACATTTAGATCGTAATGAATGCACGTAAGAGTTGGGGTCATATCGAGGTACGAAGATATTATAAGCCGTTTAATGGGACCCAAAACACGAGTTATGCAATGATACCTTTGGAAATTCAGTTTTTTTTCCTTTTTTAAGATACCAAATGCACATATTACGAAAAATAATTATTACGTAACAGAATATTAGGCTGGTGGTTACTGATTACTAACTTTATTCATTGCTTCGGGCATTGTTTTAAGTCAGTTCCCATTTCTATGACGTTCCAATTTCGATTTAGACTGAACAGTTCCAACATGGTCGTGTTTATGAATTTCTTCATAATAAAAGTTCGCAGTCGTAAGTTGCAATGGCACTTGAGGGCATGTGCCGTGGTCTAGCTCATAACGCATTGTGCCCCCGTGAGCAGCTTGAGAGCTCTCAACAGCCGATTGGCATTCACAGAGCACGTCGCTCCAACTTTAACCCTCGTCTCAGTCGTAGAAGGGTTGCAGAAATTAACGACTCTTGATTCCTACATTTCGAAGTCAAAGGATTTTTGGTGAATGAGAGAATGTCCCCATATGTCGGCTCCAGTTCCAATATTGGATCATAGCAGAACGTACAAAGTAATAGAATTTCCCGATATTTCTGACCTGATACTTGGATATATATCGGGAACTGCATTTGTCGCAAAAAAGCAAACGTTCTTTACCAGGGTTGGTAAGTACTTAACCCATTAGTAGTAGTAGGTTTAGTTGTAAAGAGGTACTAGATAGACAGAAAACAGAATCACTTATATATTATTAAGTATAATTAATTAATTATATTCCGCATCGGCATTTGCAGAATTTTACTTGAGGCTCAACATATCTGAAGCAGTCAAGTCGGGGTCACGGGTCCTTTCCTTGGCCATCACCAAGCTTCTTTGGTAGTGATAGCTTATACCCTAATGGGGCCAAAGAGTTGACATCTCAGTTTTGTTAATAGAAAAATCCAGTTATTCTTTGTATGTTGAAGGTTTACCTAACCAACATTTTAGTAGGTTCTACCATTATTCATTAAGAAGAAATTAAGAAATTTGAGCAGTATGTCCCTTAGGGTACGAAGGTAGAGTAAAAAACATTTTAAAACTACAGGTGTTTTCTTTTGTAATATTTCTCAGTAGGAGCACACGAAGTTTCAGGATGAATATGTGCGGTCTTAGTTCACAGAAGTCTGAAAGGATCGTAAATATCACTCGTATGTTCTAAATATAGTTGCTGCATCCGAAACGTTCAGAGCGCACGTAGTTATTACTTTAGCTCAGTTCACCAAAGTGATTCCTGCTTTGCCGTGAACAATTTACGAACTTAGTAATTTGTACAACAGTTTTAGTCTCTTTTAACTTTCCACAAAGCTAAGTTAAATTATTTTATGATTTGTTTCTTCCTGCAGCTTCCAGCGTAGTTTTCTTTAAGCTAAATAAACTCACTTACGTAATAATGAAAACGGACACTGAAATGTACTGAATTGCTTCCTTTTTTAATCCAGTAATAATTAAGTACTAGGTTTGATCATTTGATTGGAATAATTCAAAGTAGCCATAAAAATAACGTATCTCACACACATAACTATTTGTACTAAGGGACGCCTTGTGGTCGAAATTCGACCATAAATACTTAAATCCATCGTGTAGAGGAGGTACCAACAAAATATAATCTATTCTCAATTAAATCATAGACTTTAATTTGGCATAAGATCTTGTTACCAGGCCACTAAATTTTATTAAAAAATGAGAGACTTCAACCATAAATAAAAGAGTATTTCGTGTATGATTATCACGTCAAAAAATATTGTTGTGTGCGACGTGCGTGTTGTGATGTGCATAACGTTCTATTCGTAAAAAGTATGCAAAATTAAAGCATATTTTAAAATAATATTGGTATTCCACTCTCCTTCTCCATATCAACTATTAGTGGGAGAAATTTCATATTTTTACATCTACGCGTCTTTCGTAAAAAGGGGTACAAAGTTTTCCGCTCGCGTATTAATATATAGATAATATATAGATAATTGTCAAGCTACATTATTTCTCTCCGTGCTAGTAGCTGTCTTAGTTCATATTGATTGCTCTATATAAGTCAATATAGCGTATTGTATTCGAGATTAACTGCTCCTCTCTACTATTCGCTACAATTGATGGTCAGCGAGGTATAATGGATATAAGGAATTACAAAGGTTTGTTTTATTAAGATATACTGGGGCCTGGGGTGCAATTTCGATGTCATTTTCTCCAGGGGGAGGGGGAGTTTGTGTAGGAAATTGGGATTGGGATTATCTGATATCGAACCTTAATGGTGTGTACATGTGGCTTGTAATATTTACTCATTTGTCCTGTCAGTATAAAGGCAACATTACTGTATGAAGTTTGAAGAATAGGGAATATGCACGATTTTTTATTATTTAATTAAATAAATCTTACGTTATTGAAAAACGATGTAGGCCAATCAGTTTTTTGATAAAATTGAAAACAACAAAGTTACAAACCTTTAAAGTAGTCAGTTAGA